>JAURVB010002664.1:0-242412 GCA_033002965.1 Piper betle | reverse complement strand
CAAACAAGTTCCTGTAGCCAGAGAAGGATTGTTGGTAGAGCCTGGAAAAGGGTTATAAATTTGAAAAAGGCTCTAGAAGTTTTGTATAGAGGGGATGCTTTTGCTTACCCTATAGATCTGAAAAAGGGTTTAACGTTCCGATTAAAAGCCTTTAATGAGCAAATTTATTTGATGAGCTAAATTGTATAATTTGCTGCTAGTAACTTAAATTTTTGGTAAATTGTGTTTCATTCTAAATTTTTAAATTCAGATGGTGGTAATAATTTTTCTATAAAAGTTTGCAACCGCTTTGCAACGGGGAAGTGGTTGTAAATAATTTTTTAATTTTTTTTGAAATATTATTGCAATAGCAGTTTGCAACTGGAAATGTGATTGCAAATAATAATTTCTTCAAGTTTGCAACTGCTTTACAATGGAAGTGCAGTTGCAAACGTTCCAGTTGAACAAGTTCAGTAACCGTATTATGCGTAGAAGACAATTTTTTTTACCAGTGCGCAAACGTTGCTTGATTTCTAACCTTTCCTCCTCGTGGGCAGATGACTAGATTGTCTACTGTAAGTATGGGTTTGATTATTATAGTATTTGTTATTCTTATATATCTTTACAGCAACTTGTATGTTATTTAATTTTTAGTTTAATCTCTATTTATTAGTTCATGTTTACGTATGTTAAGCTTCGTACATTATATTTTACTTTTGTTTAACTTTTCATTTGGATTTAACAAAGCGATTATATTATGGTAGAAATGCATTTTGTCACTATGTTTCTTGTGCTCCCAGTGAGAGAAAAACCAACACAAAAAAGCTTACCCTTCTCTTATTTTATCAGTTTGGGATCTAATTCTCCAATGACTTTTCCGGTGACCTCCGGCCATCCCAGACCAGGCAAAGACCACTTCCATGAAGCCTGTGCTTCCGTCATCATCCCCATGCCTTGCCCAGACTCAGTCGAAGCTCGTATTCGCTGGACTATCGCCATGAAGGATCGCCGGAGAAGAGGTTGAACCTAAGGCCGCCACGCTCCTCCAACTGTGAAGCCCTCCCGCGGCCGGCCCAAGAGACCTCCAACCAAACCATCACGTCCAAGAGGTTCCCCTAATCTCTAGATATAGTTTACGATCAACCCTCGACACCAGGAAGCCGTGTCGCTGCCGGAAAGTGCCCCAATCACTTTCGGCCAGAATAAGAATTCAGATTCTGGCCAGAGTTTCGAGCCTCCGTCTGGTTAACCAGGGTCGCTTCTGGCCACTCATAGAGGTCCGATCAGTAGCCCTTGTTGTGGCTACAAGTCCTGACCGAGTTCCGCCGCCGCCATGCCATTATTCGGCCAGCCAGCGCCACCGCCAACCATGACGCCGCCTTGGTTTGACTCCCTTGGCCGAATACTTCCATTATGGGCGGTCTCTGAGACCCGTCACCGCCACATTCGCCGTTGCCGGAGCCCTACACCCTGTCTACGTTGCACCCTCCTTAGACGGGTCTGTCGTGCAAACATTCACATTACCGCGTCCGTCTGGTCCGACAAGATCCGGCTACACACGCTCTACTAACTGTGTGTGCCGATCTGACCGTTGCGCGCAGCCCGTAACCCATATCCGTCACCCGTTTGTGACCCGTTTCTACAGTTGGCGCACCGTACACCATTTCCCACCCTGTGAACCCAGTTTCAGGTCGTGTGCCACGCCACTCGGTTCAGAAGCCTGAACTTTCGACTTGGTTTCAAATTAATTTACCTGACATAACGTGAGCCAAACCAGCTTGGTCCTGCCCAGCTCGTCGGGGGGCGGAACTATTTCATAGTTTTCCCGTCCTCCAATTCGCACGAAAAAGTTCTGTGTCTCTACCATTTTTAGACGTTTGCCGATAGCGTTGGTGGAGTGTGTTTTTATCATTTGGAGACTACAAGAATCAAAAGTGGGGCATCCAAATCTGGGCGTGCATTCCAACACAAACAAAAGAACCTACTTATTTATATTTTTGTGTTTAAAGCTTATTAAATAGTTGGATTCATACAATAAACCCACCTTTGAAAACTCGCAAGAAAGCCATGAAAAATTTTTTGACTATCTTATTTTATTTTCTGCATTTGCGACTATCAGCGCATGATGTTACTAATCCCAAAATGGCATGAACCTATGTTAACAACAACGTTCTATTGTTTGCGAAACGCTCATCCCACCGATAATTGAATAATATAATCTTCAAAATTAATTTTATTCTAAATCATATAAAAAATATAAAAAAATAAAATTCTAAGCTTTAAAATACTATTTGAAATGTGATTCAAACGTGATTTAGATTCGAAATCTAGTGAGCGCATTAAGCGCGAAGACATGTATATATATATATATATATATATATATATATATATATATATATATATATATATATATGGGGTTGGGTCCCTAAATCTGGACCGTCCGATCATAAGGACGGTCCAGTTTCTTCTTCTCAAAACCCTAACCCCTCCCCTCCTCCCATGCGCCGCCATCGTCCGGGCCCGTTGTCGCGCGCGTCGGGCTGCTGCTCCGCCGTCGCCGCGGGCCTCGCCGCCACCGTCGCTCACCGCCGTCCGCCGGGCATTGGCGCAGCAGGGAGGAACGGCGGCGGCCGCGGCCCGGGCCCGTTGTCGCCGCGTTGCCGCGCGGCCCGCGCCCACTTGCGCGCTGTCGCTGCGCCGCTGATCTCCTCGTGCCCCACGCTAGGGCCCTCGGCGCCGCCGTCCCGCAGGCGTGGGCGCGCGCGAGGAGGAACGGCGGCGGTGCGTCGGGCCCGTTGTCTGACGCGCCGCCGCCGTTCCTCCTTGCCGCGCCCACGCCCGCGGGCCGGTGATGCCAGCGGCGGGGTACGCGCGGCGGCCCGGAGGCGAGGAGGTGGGACGGCCGACGACGTTATATAGAAGGAGGGCCGCGGGCAAAGGGGTGCGGGAAGGTAGGATGCGGCGGGAAGGGGCGACGCGGGAAAACGCCCCGGTGGGAATCGTCGTCAGGGGTGGGGGAAGGGGGGGTAAGCTAAATCCTGGCCGCTGGATTTCGATCCGACGGCCAGGATAAAACAGCGGCTGATGCGCTACGTTTTCGGGCAGCGCACTGTAGCGTATATATATATATATATATATATATATATAAAAGCCAAATTTAGGTACAACTCGATTCCTCTCGCTGAATTAAATTAGCGCCCCTTAAACCAAAACCCTCAATCGCCATCGTGTTTGCCACCCACCGGCAATGCACTTGAGCACGCTGAGGCTGAGAGCCCTGATCATCGGCGGCATCCTCACTGGCACCACCCTCATCGACGTCGGCGGCCACCTCTCCCACGTCAACGTCGCCCCCAAGCAAGCTCCTGTCAAGGCCCGCTCCGACCTCACCTCCGCAAAAAATATGGCTACGACAAGTAGTAATAGCTTCTTCTGTGACCCGCCTGCCACCCTTGGTGAGCTTGACCTTTTTTCTTTTGTTGCGTTTTTATGGTTGCTGGGTGTTTGATATATTGATTGTTGTTATGGACATATGGTATGGAATTGTGTGTGTGTGTGTGTGTAGTTTTCTTTTTTATTATGTGTTGTTGGAAAGTCAGTTTGTTAAAGTTGGTAGCTTTGCTTGAAGTATCGGGGTTGAATGTGAGGGCTATGAAGGGTTCTTGTGGTTAAATGTAAATCATTGGTTGTATAAGTGGAGGAAGAAAGTGAATGATGGTTTACAGATTGTTCACAGAAAAACTTATCACAAGCATTCACCATTATTATGAAGTTAGAGTGTGTTCCTAACTATGCAAATAGTGATAGAGAAAGGTGAAACAAGAGAGATCAGAGGGTGAAGGAAAGAAATATGCAATTAAGGCAACTTTCGGCACTGATTATTGATCTCCGCTAGTTGTTTCCCCATGCAATGAATCCGATTTCGAAGTTTGATCCTAGTTGATTTAAATTTTTTGTGTGAATCTAAATTCACTATATGTATAGTTAATGCACTTTACCTTGTTTTAAAAATCTTCATATATATTCATAGGAGGATGCATGGGGAATCCTTGTTAAAAAGCATTGTTACATTCAAAATGGAACCTAATCTTTTATGGTTGAGATTTCTCAATACTATTGCGATATTTCTTTAAAAAAACCAAGGTGAGACTGTCAAAATATTTCTTTGACTAAAAGGAGTTAACATTGTACTGCAAATTTCTTAATCTAATAAGTAAAAATGAAGGAGTAAAATTCTAAAATCATTGGAGTAAATGGGGGTATCCGCATTAAAATTCTTCAATTTTATTATATAGATTTTCTATTGCAACCTGACACCCTAATGAATTTTTTCTTTGCTTACTGTTAATTTTCTGTTTCATAGATCGATAATTACTTATATTGTATTAACAAAATTTTAGTTGTGATTGATTAATGTATAGAGTTGGTTGTGCGGTGCTTAATTTTGTCATCTTTGCTGTGTAATTATGTGTTAATGATTTCGTGGTGGTGATGCTAGTGTTGATTGTTATCTTTGTTGTAATATTGGTAATGTATAATGTTGGATGTATGCAGAGGATGTCACAAGTGTTTGGATTGATTCAAACTGATTCAAATGAATAGCTTTTTTGCTTCTTTTAATAAGAGAAGATTTCGATCGCAGATGGGTTGAAAAAACAAAGTAAAGTCAGGAAGATATGCCCAGGAATGTGGATTCTATGTCTCTTCTCCTCAGACAATGTGCTTCTCCCTTGGCCATTGCCACGGGTAAGCAAGCCCATGCATGGATTGTCACCAATGGCTGCCTCTCCCGTGCCACTCTTTTCACTGATCTCTTGCTCATGTACTCCAGGTGCGGCAATGTTCCTGCTGCTCGCCTTGTGTTCAATGAAATGCCTGTTAAAACCATGCATGCTTGGAACATCATGATCTCCACCTACGTCCAAGCTTCGCTTTATCAGGAGGCTCTAGGCATCTTCTCTGTGTTTAGCAGATCGTTATCTGGTCTTCTTCCTGACCACTACACTTTTCCTGCTCTATTCAAAGCGTGTGCGGCAATGGCCAATCTTCTCTTGGGGAGAAGGCTTCATGCATTGGCCACCATACTGGGTTTTGGAGGTCACCTTGTTGTTAGCAGCTCAGCATTGGACATGTACTCAAAATCTGGAAGCTTGAGTGAAGCTGGTAAAATATTTTGCCGGCTGCCTCGTAGGGATGTAGTCGTATGGAACTCCATGATTTCTGGGTATGTGAGGATCGGATTGTCAAATGAAGCATTGGCTTTGTTCTTGGAAATGCAATCAGAGGGTGTATACATGGATGTGGCAACTGTACCAAGTCTTCTAGCTGCATGTGTAAATGATAGTAATTTAATCAAGGGGAAAGAGATTCACGCACAAATAGCGAAGTTTGCCCATTTTCATGCTGATATAGTGATTGCAAATTCTTTGATTGATATGTATGCCAAGTGCGGGTCTTTTTATGGCTCTGTAAATGTCTTCTCTTGTATGGAAACTAGAAACTTGGTGACTTGGACGACAATGATTTCATGCTCTGGGATGCATGGCAAAGGGGAAGAATCCGTGAAGATTTTCCAAAAAATGTTACTTGAAGGCTTCAAACCAAACTCTGTAACACTTACTGCAGTTTTGGCTAGCTGCAGCCACTCGGGTCTTCTAGAGCAAGGTCAAAAGATTTTTTATTCAATGAGATCAGTGTTTGGACTTGAGCCTTCTGTAGAGCACTATGCTTGTATGGTAGATCTGTTGGGGCGTGCTGGACAGTTACATGAAGCCCTCAAAGTCATACACAACATGGACGTGGAGCCAACAAGCTCTGTTTGGGGAGCACTACTTGGTGCTTGTTTTGCTCATAAGAACGTGGAGTTTGGGGAAATTTCAGCATGCCGGCTCTTTGAAATGGAGCCTGGAAATTGTAGTAACTACATTGCTTTGTCCAGCATATATGAAGCAGTTGGCAGAAGGGATGGTGTCTTGAGGATCCGATCGAAGATGAAAAAGTTGAATTTGACCAAAGAGCCGGGTTGTAGTTGGATTAATCTTGAGGGAAACATTCGTAGATTTTATCAGGGAAGCATTTCTGATCCCAAGAATAAGGTGTTGTATTCGATATTAAATGGCTTATCACAGCATATAGAGGTAACCATTGGCGAAACGAAGTGAAATGAATCACCAAACAATATTTCTATTTTGTCTATACAGATGAGGTGGATATTCTGATTTTCACAATGAATAAGCAATGTTTATTCTTGTGGAGATAATTATTAGGGCAACTCCACGTATTTATGAGATTGGCTCATCATGATGCTTATGTATACGTTTCAGCAGAATATCTCTTCTACACCAGGCTTTGATTATTGCCTGAAGTAGAAGCTCCCATGTCATGTGCATGGTGATGATCCTCAGATATTCCACATTTTGAACCTTTATTCTCGTCAACATTCTTGCTCTTATCAACTTCTTTGTGGATTTGAACATCCTCATCAGCCTTCAATACCACAATCTGATTCCCATGCGGACCTGGAATTGTTGCTTCCTGAATCCAGACGTGGTCTTTTATATCTAACTCCTCCTTTCCCTTGAGTGCCTGTTTCTTCTTCTTGCATTTTATGAACCAGCAAAGGGCCATGGACAAGAAAGCGAGGAAGAAGAGCCCGGCCAGTGACACAAAGACCACAACTATAAAGACGCTGCTGGTGGGCATTGTTGCAAACTGCAAAATGTGGTGCCAATGGAGGTGATGCTGTCAGATGACTGGCAGGTTTTGGCAGCTACTTTATCTCACTGCTTATAACAATGAAATCAAGTATCTGCACAAAGGCTTGGTGAGAGATGAGGAGTGTGGTTTATATATGGTGAAAGATATGGAGGACAACCTTATATGTTGCCTTTGTTATGCTTGCAAGTTTTGGGAAACTCAACTGTTAGTTGGAAAACTCTTTCATGCTTGTAAGTCTTGGGAAACTTAACTGTAAGGCGAAGTTTTCCAGTTGGGTTTTACTTTATTGAAACTCAGACTTTTACAACTTAGTTTCTTCAAAAAAAAAACTTTTACCATCTTGTTGCTGCTTATATCCTAAGTTTCATTACAGCATTTCCCGGTTTTAAGTGGGACTTTTTGCTTTAAAAACTGGCACTTCCTTTCTAATTTTCGGGATTGTTCTCCATATTTTTGAGCCAAAATAATTTTTTCTGATGTAATTTTGACTGCAGAACTATGCGAAAATCACACTTTATGTGCCATTTTTAAGAGTCCTCTACTTCCAGAATTAATGTGAGGCAAAACTGCAGCCTTAGAACTTTCATTTGGATGTGGCTATGTCGTGGTTGATATGACGATAGAATCGAAATTATTGTGATGTGGGTTGAGATCTCTTTATCACGATCTTTTTCTTCATGCTTCTCACACCGAAGTGATGTTAGGGACATGAATCCTAAAATAAGATCATGTGAACATGACAATAAACAACTTGAAACTCGTTGAAGAAAAAGCTTGTTGGGATGAAGGCTCTCAAATTGAAAAATGGGTACATGGTTAAAAGAGAAAAGATGAGAAAACAAATCTAATGTAAATACATTTGCTTCTGTGACTCACACATTTAAATGGAAAGTTTCCCTCCCAAGGAACAATTTACAAAATGAAGATTATTTGTAAACATGAGCACATATACACTACCTTTATCACCTAGATTGATGCATCTTACAAGAACTATTTTACCTCCATGCAATTGTGCTCCGGCTGAGCTATTGCGGCAAAAACGAATTTTTGATTCAAAAGTTGATCACAAAAAGATGGTGATGGGATGGAAAGGATTTTTTGAGTTCAAATGTTTGTATTCGACTGTATTACGGCAAACTCGGCGAAAGGGAAGGTTTTGCCACTTTGAGTTCTCCACAGTCACTAATATAGGTAGTTTCCAGAGGGCGATTCCAAAAGCTCTTGCATTTTGAGCTCTTCCATCGCCCAAAAATGCTGCAAAGTCGTTGAACTGACGAATTCTTACAGATGGCTTGTAAGTAGGGATGGCAGCTATTGAAGTCACGACATCCATACCTGGAAAAGCCAGTAAATGACACGTTGATTTATTGCCCAGGAAAAAATAGAGGAACAGATGAAACAATCTCCTACTTGCACAATGGTAAGAGATGTAAAAACAGATATACAAAAAAGAGATAAGACTTGGAATTTGTAAATATGAGAACCCAGATTTCAACTTCACCCATTTTTTGGCACATAGTGCCATGGATAAACAGATGAAGCATAATAACTAAGTAAATAGAAAACGATCAAATTCCTACAAGCAAATTAGACAACATTTGAATCCCAGTTTTACTCAAGGGAGAAGAATTCGGCATCTAGCAATCCTACTTGTCTGGTGCAAAGGGAGAGCTTACATGGTTTTGCATACTAAGCTTACAAAACTAAGAATATGAGCAAGTAGCAGCTCTTAAATGTGACAACACGAACTTTCCTGTACAACATCGTTTGCAACTTTCAATTCCTGGGCAACCCAAGAAGATTCCTCCCATTTATTTCCTGGGTATCCGGCGGCGGCGGCGGTGGAGTGAGAGTAGGCGGGAAAGGGTTCACGCATGAGTCGCGTAGATGAGTTGTTAATTAACATGTATGCCGTTCTTGCTATCCATTATTATAATCTCATTATTTTAAGATCTTTATTATTATTATTTTATAGGGTGTTTATTGAACAAGTTGGAGTTCAATTATCCTGTTACAATTTTATTTGTCTTCAAGTTGTAGCAAGTTTCCTCCTGTGTTTCTTTCTTTAAGGTGGTTGCTCCTGGATCTTACTTTACTTCTCTAGGTTCCTTATGAGGTTCCTTAGTTTGAAGTGTAGGAGTCTTGACTTTTTGTTTCTTAGCGAAACAACATTTTTCTGATTACTCTGCTATAACTAAGTTGGTCGTCTAGGTAATGTACAATTCTCCTTTGTTCCTAGTCTTGGTTTATTGGCTGGTCTTTTACTGGTTTGGAAAAATACGCTTTCTATGTCTGTTTTGAATGAATCTCCAGTTTGTATTTTACTTCTCGCTCTCTCTATCCTATCGTCGGGAGACTCCTTCAATTTTTTCTCATGCTACTCGAATATGGACCGAGCGACTATACTATCTTATTTTATATTGATGAATTTCATACTCTTCTTCGTAGTAATAGTAACAAATGTATGGTTTTGGGGGATTTTAACTTAAGTCCTATATCTATATCCAGACGAAAAAGAGGGAGGAGTGTGGCAGGGTAGCCATTAGTTGAAGCTTTGGTCTAAATGGATGAGCTTAAATTTGGTTGAGATGAAGCAGGTTGGAGATTTTAATACTGGGTATAATCAACAGGAAGAGAAGGGCGGATTAGAAAGAGAATTGACAGAGTAGTAGCTTCTCCTGAATGGATTGAACAGTATCCAAGGGCCAATTTTTGTCTTTTGGTCCTATGACTTCTGATCATTTACGGATCTGGGCGGTATATGGCTTTGTTCAGAGTAATGTAAATAATTTTAATATTTCCTTGTAATCTTTCACTTTTTGTGTATTAGTATTATTAAATTATTTTTTTCAATTTTTTGCCATTTTCTTATCATTTTTTATATGTATTTTCATATCATCTTTGTAATTCATTCTTTCAATAATCTTTTCTTTTAAAAAAAATATTTCAATTATTTTTTTTATAATTTTTATTCTTTTATGTTTTCTATTTTAGATTTAAGAAACAAAATTGTCTGTGTATTAGTGTAATTAAAGTTTATGATTATTTTAATATTATTTTAAAAACTCAATGAGTATTAATTAAAAAATATTTTTTAATAAATATCGTTATAAAATATTTTTATTTTTTAAATTTATATTAATATTATATTTTCATTGCACGGGTATTTTTGCCGGCTCTTTTATCCAACCAAGAAGCTTTTTTCACTTTTCCGGCGAAGGGGTATATATAAAATCAAAAAATTATTTATAAAATACAAATTTAGTCTTTAAATCAAAATTTTGAATTATTGAATCAAATTGAAATTAACTGAACTTTAAACTTTAAATAGCCTGATTTTACTAAATTAACTCTTGTCGGCTAAGTCTATAAAACTCTGTCACTATTAGTATTTTGTAAAAAAAAAAAAAAACCTTAAAAAGAGTCCGGTAGAAGAAAGCAGAGTTGGTTCTAGGAGAGGAGGAGGCGATGGAAGAAGGATTGGGAGAAGCAATCGAAGAAGTCGACATATCAAAACTGCAAATCCACCAACACCACGACGATCCTTCTCCCCTTCTCCGTCATCTCCACCATTCCATCCACCTCTACGCGCATGTACTTCCCTTCCCTTCTTCCCCTTTTATCACCACCCTTCCCCTTCATCATCAATTCCACCTTCCTTCTAAATCTTTTGTTCCTTGCAGGCCTTCCGATCCCACGACTTCCGCCGCTGCGACGCCGCCGTCGACTCCCTCCTCGCCCTCCTCGCCCGCGTCGCCGACCTCGCCCTCTCCAACCCCGAAGCCACCGGGACAGCTCTCGTCGTCCTCCGCGAGGTTCGCCGCTTCATCGCAGACTCCACGCAGGTCCGTTTCTGATTTCGGGTGTTTCTACTTCCTACTATTGGTCGGGTCACGGTTGCCAATGTCATGAAAAATTTTAATAATGGAACCTTGTCTAATTTACATTGTTAAAGTAGATTGACAACATGAATAGTATTTTACTTTATTCTACTCTGAATGAATGTGAGATTATACTTGTTAGTGAATCTTTCTTATCCTTTATTTTTTAGGCCCGCAAGCATGTGAATTAGATTTACATGGGTGGAAAGTGTGTAATCTGATTAAACAAGCATGCGAATTAGATTTACATGGGTGGTGGGAGGTGTGTAATCTGATTATCAGGCTTCCGTGTTTTTTGGGCTGGACTGTGAATTGTATCAATGTTTAGTTCAACATTTTTTATGTCCTCTCTTATAATCTCCATCCCTGTTCTCCTGGGCTTACCTCGTCCTGATTTATAATTTATATAAAAAGTAATATTTGTACAAATTAAGCATATGATGATTATATCTAAGTGGACAGCCGGAGACACAAAATCATCACGATTACTTGCAAGCTGATCACCTATGTGCAATTAATATTCCTCTTATTTCTTATCCCAAAGAGATAAGAAAAAGAGAGAAGATATTCTGTACACGGGAGAGCACACAGACGATCCACTTGAAGATAATCATGGTGAATTTGAGTGCGAAACGCATTGAACATATACTTCTAATTTTTTTATTGGAATGTGTATATATATACTAATTTTAGTAAAGTTGACCACTAAAATTTGAATCCATGTTGTTTTTACCATATTTTTTGTAGGTTGATTTAGACGGGATTTATCTTGCACTTCCTAAAGTTGTTGCAAAGTATGCTGGTGTTTCTGAGGAATGTAGGTTGATGGTTCGTGAGATCATCAGCCTTCTTGTTGACACTGAGAGTAGTCCGAGAGATATGCTTACTAGTCTTTGCGAGGTTAGTAGCTTGCTTTCTCTGTGGCTGAGTAGCTAAGATGTCATAGGTTGCCAAGGATGTGCAGTTCTGAATGAAATTTTCCCAGCAAAATTGGATTAATTCTGTGCAAAGTTATGTATCCATTTGACTTGTCAACAAGGAATCTGATTGAAATTTGATTAGTACCATGCTTTATTGCTTCATTAGTCTTTCTGATGTCGGTAACTTACTTCCTTTGAGGAAGTGTAGTTGTGAATGAAATTTCTCTATCAAAGTTGGATCAGTGTTGGTCAAAATTTAGATATTCAATCATGGAGATTATGTGTAGTTTCTTGTGAAATTTGATTACGACAATGCTTTATTGCTTCATTCACGATTCTAGATACTCCATTTGTTTCTCATGTAAGATACCTGGTATGACTATAAAGCCTGCGACTTCTTAGTGTTGTTGCTTCACAAGCCTTTTTTCCCCGAATTTACCTTATTATAGGCGAGTCTTGGCTTTTGTTATTGATGATTGTTTACTATTTTTGTATGTGTTTATTCTTCTACTGCGGTAAAGATGTTTATTTGTTCTTATTTTGTTTGTGTTAGTTTCATATATAAGTACAATGAAAGAAAACTTATTGTTACCAGGCTCTGGATTGTCTTGGAGAAGCATTCACATCTCCGGTTTATTTTATACCCCTCTTCAGTGGTCTCTCAAAAGGTAGTTTTTCAGGAAAATGTCACAGTGAATGCTTCCTTTTACTAGAGGGAAGTTCTATATGTTAACAGAAACGAAGGTTTTAGTTATGCATGCGGGGAAGCTACTTGTCTCCAGGGTCTTCCATTATAAATGACCTACCCATTGAACTACATATGGCGTAGATGTTGTTTAAGATTTTTTTCTCGGTTTTTATTTCTTAAGAGTTCAGAAACCTCTATGTTCCTACCACTTGTAAAGAGTGCATCATGTTGAATTGGAAAATAATCAAAATTTTCCTTGGACTAATTTTCTTAGCTTACATGGAGAAATAATCAAGCCTAGATGTCACACTATGTATTGTGTGTAACAACCTTGCAATGTGGACTTGTAGGTCCTCATAGCTTGCAATCAGTTTCTATGTCAGCATCTATAGATTTTTGTTAGTGTATGTTGCTATGTGATCCATTAAGTTAGTATCTACTTTTCTTTTCAGCATTATCTCTTGTCAAGAGGAGACACTTTAAAATTGTAAAGGTGGTCGTCCCTGTCGTTCTTAATGTTTTGAATATCACTTTGATATCAAGTGATACAGAAAGGGAGCCTTCCAAAGAGTTGGTTGGTGAAGCAGTTCGGATAGCAGCTGCAATAGAGGCTGTTTCACAATTGTTGGTGAGTGTGTTTTTTTTCCTGAGTTTTTTTTTCAATGTTCATGGATGTGACTGCTTGATCTGTAGTGTGTTTTCTCTTTTCTATTGTAGGATGGAGGAAGCAAAGATGATGTTCTTGCATTACTTGGCTTATATCTCCTGCAGACTATGGTTGGTGCCCCTCACTTGCACTAGTCCTTTTCTTTTCTTTTCCCACATATTTTTCCTACTTATCTTGTTTCGTTGCTGATATGTTCTGAGTTTACAGTTTTTTTAAACTGTTGATTAATTACTTTTTAATTGTAGGCCAGTGTCACTAGGATCAATTTGGCACTTGAACTAAATAATTGTACTTCCTTCATGCGAGAACTATCTGCATTCCTTTCTGTTTGTAATTTATCTTATCTTGGTCTGATAACTGGATCTGATGTTGATAGGATTACCGATGTGGTTTCAAGAGGTAAACTAACAATTCTGGATGACTTTATGTTCTTCATTTAGTAGTTTTTCCAATTAGTTTAAATTTCTAGTTCTTCTTGGGAATGATTGCAGATGAAGATGATGCCTATATGAAAAGTGATTCCTTAGTAAAGCAGGGAGCTTGCATTTCAGGTTAATGAAATTTCTTGACCATTTCTGCTCTAGTGTTTTTGTCTAATGTCCTTGCAATGTGTTCCTTTGTACTGCTGTTTACTTATTGGTATTTATGCAGTAATATGGGCTTACATATCATATGAAACTGCCCAAGACACTAAAGAGTGCTTTGATGCTTTCATACAAAAACTTCGAAGTAGTCAAACTGCCATGTGGCAAGCGCTTGGCATGCTTAGTTTTGTTATTGATTCCATGGATCAGTCATGGGAAATTAAGGATCATACGCTTGATTTCCTGTTGCATGTTATTGCTGAAGAAACTTTGCAAAGTTGTGATAAGGAAGAAAGTTTATGCTATTTAATAAGCATATTCAACACTATGCAGGTAATTGATTATAGTTTATTTAAATTAATTTAATAGTAAATGACCCCAGAAACAAAAAATTGCAGGCTATTCAGAAGGTGATGATATTTGCTTTAGATGGTGCATTGAGAAAAAAGTCTTTTCTTGCTCTGAAGAAGGTAAATTGATTTTCTGGTTGTTATCTTTGACATGGAAATGAATGTTCCCTACCATTACCATCTCCACGTGCATTTCGTGCATGCAAAAGTGATCACTTTAACTGGGTTAATGCCATGTTCAGAAGGGTGTTTCTTTTTAATCAATTGGGCAAATAATGAGAATTGTCAATTTTATGATTTAAATTTAAGGTGCAAATGCATACGTGTCTCCGTTCATAAATATGGATGCTTGTTGCTGAGTAGGAGTAATGTTTAAACACTATCTTTTTGAATTTGGGTTTTAATAGAGATTACTATTGCTTCGTGAATTGAAGTACAATGTTTTGAACCTGCCTACCGGAGGCATTGAAACAGTGGCAAATCACCGTGTTCCTAGCCTCTGTTCGCCCAACTCAGACCGTCACCGGCTGCACTGAAACTTCCACCGCACTCGTCCAAGTCCCGGAGCAATCCCTGACCAAGAACCCTCGCTGTAAGTGCACGTTGTCACCGGGAAATTCCCCAAAAATCTCCACGGAAGCAGTAAAGTGCTGAAGAAGGACAGACTTTGGGGCTTTTGTCCGGCCAGCGAGGACCTGCTCCGACCAATCTGCCTCCACTCAGTCCCTCTCATTGCTGAATTTGGAGAAGTGTAAGGTCTGCACTTCTTGCCTTAGTCTGCTTGAGCTGGGTACCGTGCTTACTCTCAGCCACTAGTTAGATTAGAAGGAAATCCCTTGACTTCGCTTATGCAAAGTCAAGTGACACAGGCTAAGATTCCATTCAAAGTCACATAACAATCATCCACAAAATCTCTTATTGAGAAGTCTTTCTTTAGTCTGAAAATTCTAGCTTTTAGCTTGTTATTTGAAAAGTTGGAAGATTTCATCAACAAAATGACATAGTATGATTGCAGAAAACTTCAAGCTTGCATTACATTCTCATTCTGTTTTAAGGAGTCGATGCTTTTGCCAGTAAACTACCCGTTGGAAGACTCAGTTCCCTCCCCTAGTGAATGGGAATGGTAAGTGCCCTAACTGTACCGAGTTAAGGGTGAAGACTGGAAACATTGGTTGGAATAGGGATGAAAACCATTGTCTAAGGGAGCACCAAGCGGGCAAACTAAAGGATGACAACTCCTTTCAATTGAATGAGAATCTAGCGAATTCAACCACATATCTACCTAGAAAAGAAGCTTAAGTACAAGAAGGTCCGCTTCAGACCTTAGCGCAATACGCTCGCCGCTCTTGCAAAGTGCCAATGCGAGGAATTGGTATCAAACGAAAGAGTTTCCATCTTTGTGATCAAACTCTCATTGATCACCTTAGTGGTCGCGGGAGACTTTTTGGGTATGATCCTAGAAAGAGACTTTCTTCTGGAACTCTTCTTGAAGAGAGTGAGTTTAACACTGAATAGATAGCTTCTCATATGTTTAATTCTTACTGAGGGTGTGTAGGACGGACAATAAAAAGTAGTCCCACGCACACCTTAGAAGCAGGCTAGAGGCAGGGGCGACAATATTCTATCATCTAGCCAAGTTCCGGTGCTAGAGATAACCCGTCATTGGAAAACAACCCAAAATTTCCTAGTCGGAGCAATGCGACAACAACACCCCATCATCTTTTTGGTCTCCATCCAGTCGATACACCTTGAAACCACGTCCAATTGATGACCCCCGTCGTCGGAAACAACCCATGACAGAGCCCTACCACCAGAAAAAGGCAATAAAGCCCAACCAAAGATTAGATTAGTTCTTCCATAACTTTTCAGCGCTTCCGCCTCTTGCCGGCGCCACCACCGCCACCAACCGTCGGAACATTTCCAATCCACTCCCCCTACCGCTACCTATCGATCTGGGTGATTGCCTTCAACCATTGCCACTGAGAATGCCATCGCTGTTGCACCAGGAGGGTCCGTCGGACCCGTTTATGGTTGTCGTGTCCGCGACCATGAAGAGTTGACCACGAACTGATCAAGTCCGTGACCCCCCAAGGCCCAAATTTGAGTTAGCGCACCGTGTGCCATAAACGACTTGGTGCACCCAAAAGATTTCAAGATTGCATACACCACCAAGTGGCACATTGTACGTCAGTTGTAACCTGATGCACCAACAATTTTTGAAGCCCGCGTACGCCAGTTGGTCTGGTCCAATATTTACCTGCCTTGAACCAACCCAAAGAGGTCCGGTTCAATCAATTATCACTCTGAAAATAATTTTAAGGCCTTTTAGACTTCGGATCGAGGCGAAACTTACTGCCCCACCATTTTTGGATGCTTCGGACATTGAAGATTTGAAGATAAGAAAAGGACAAACCAAGACATTGGAGCCAACGCTATCAAAGGCGGATCAATTCAAGGGGCGGCAAAATTCACTATTTTGTTTAAAATGTATAATCAAAGTCTTTCCTCACTTGCGGCACTTTATTTTTATTTTACTTGCACGATTTCTTTACACGGAAAGGGCGCCTTTGGTCCACCGGACCCACTTATCTAACTCGAAGCAAAGCATGATTGTGGGAGCGGAAATCCCACGCCCAAACAATATTCTTGTTTATGTTACCTTTTTATAATTGTTAATGGAATTGTTTCTTCTTGCTTGCAGGTTCTTGCTTATATTCCATCTAGTCACAGGTTTGACTTGCTGAAGGCACTCATTGAAAAAAGCGACTCTCCCTCCATGGTATTTCCAGAACATAATGTCTTTAGACGTTTGTCTAGAAACTTGAAGTGATTGGCGTCTAGAAACTTGAAGTGATTGGCTGGTTTTTCTTTTTAAGATTGCCATTCTTTTAGACATTGCAAAGGCAGAAGTTCATTCGGAAAGTTCTCGAAGCTCAAATACTACATTGAATGGTGAAGTTCAAACTCTAGAATGTGATAAACATTCACCCATGAGTTCAAGTGTACTTGAATTGGTGGAACTAATTTTGAAGCCACCAAAAGGGAGGTTCCCCCTGTCTGCAGGAGAACATTGAAGCGGTATTTTTTTCAACTCTTGCCATAAAGAAGTTACATGGAAGTCAATTTTGTCTTGTGATTCTGTATAATTCTGACATTTTACTTCGTCAAATTGTCTCTCTCTAAATCAAGTTACCTTTCATAATGGCCATTTCTGCAATGTGTAAATATATATTGAAAAGATTCTTATAATTGACTTTTTGGGCAAGTTGAGATCAAGTTAACAGTTGAAATTTTCTGCAGTGGGCAATGCCTATCATTGTGGGCGAAGTGATACCAAATTCTTGTTTTAGCTAGCCGCCTTTGCTATTTTCTATAATGCATATAAGCATTTGCCATTTGTAGGATTGAAGATCTGAGAAATAGAACTTTTAATTCATTTATGATGTAATCAGTAGCTCGTAAATATGATTCTTTGTTTGCAACTTCACTGAATTTTTTGGATGTGACTTTTAAATTTTTGTAGGTTGTGGCTGCTTTGAACTTATACAGATACCTTCTGATATCTACATCTACTGGTGAGTTCTTGGAAAACTATATCACTAACCGTTTCTAGCATATAATTTGGTTTCTCTGTCATGTGTCCTTGAACTCGTTGACCCTTTTCTTATTGTCATTAATGTATTTGTTCAACATATTGGCTCAAACCAAAAAGTATGGAGGAGTAATGGACCTTGCATTATACCATGCTTGAAAATAATTTGTGGCTTTGGCTTCGACAAGACTATACATTTTGCAGAAAACATAACTGCATTTGGAAATTTGATGCATGGCACCTTTTTTTATTACAATCCTGTAGATTAATCATGTTATACTTGACTCATTATCATGAATTGGTTAAACCATGGATCATATACAAAACAAAAGCAGATTATTCATGCATCTACTATGTTTCAGCCAACAATAGCTCACTGTGGTTGGAGCCGAAAATGATCTCTAGCTCAGCTCCCATTAGCTCAGCCCAGATTGGCATAAGAAAAGTCATTAGTTTTGAGTCAGTATTTTAAAAAAATGAAACTGAAAAAATCATGAATTTGCACTTGGGGCACTGGTTTAAGATTCACATAAGAATGGTGTTTTGACAGATTAAACTTCCACTACCACTTTCTTTACTTAGTCATAACAAGTCGACCCAACTCATATGTGCCTTATCTAGAGCTTTGATGCAAGAAGCACCAATAGAAGACGAAACCTAGGCTTTGATAATCACTTGATGCAAACCTGGAAAGGAAACTAGTGTGTAGATACAAGTTGCACTTTTCTCTACGATTTTCTTAATCCTCAATGAAGAAGAAGAATTAACTTGAAACTAAACAAAGCTATTGAATGCATCAGGGTACATATTTATAAACCATCTTTACAAGAACCTATCCCAACAAAGGTAAAGAATAAGGGAAGGGTTTTTTTTTTAAAAAAAGTAAAATTTCATTTCAAGGACCCCCAAAAGGGCAAAGAAATACAAAGGGGAAGAAGGCTCCAAAGAGTCCCATAGTTACGTCCAAAAGTCCAGAAGGAAATCACAATGGTCAATAATTCTTTGTTTGTACTTTAGGACTTTCGAAGCAAGTTATACTTGAGAAATAATAGATATAGCCAACAAACCATGGTGCATTTTGAGAGCTTCAAATATTTTTTTATTTTGCTCGTACAAAGTGGATGAGATATAAGTAGCAAAAAGGGGTTTCAGGAGGAGTCTTGAATGCTTGTTTTGCAAACAAAAGGTAAAAAGCCAATTTATCTCTTCATTAAAAGAGTTGACTTGATGGAACATGTGATATTTTTGAAGGACCAGTTTCCAAACTTGTTTACTATAAGGGCACTCAAAAGAATAAATAGTCTTTAGCTTCCAGGCAAGCCTCACAAAGAGAACATCTGTCAGCGAGATGAAGTCCTTTCTTTTGAAGATTGTCTAGAGTTAAGATCTTATTTAATATGACCAACCAAGCAATGGACGCATGGTGGCTAGTTCGGTATTTAGACCAAACGAAAGGGTGTCATAACACTCTTGGAGAAGTCTCAAGAAGTTCCAACGGTTCTTGAAAGAAAATTTTCATATAAAGGATAACCACTCTATGCTATTATCCACATGAGATAAGAAAGGAATATTCTCATTTAAAAGGTTTAGAGCTTCTTTTGTGCTCATAGTGGCAGAGGTGATGGCCCAAGCTTAGAATGATGGATTGAGATATAGTGTGGAGGTGTTTCCCTTAAGATTTGCAATTGTTCGATGACTGAGTCTTTGGATGAGGAGGCAATGTTTAAGCCAAGGGTCAAACTAAGTAAACGTGTTTATGCTATTGCCAATTCTATAGAAACAATCATGAACTATTTTTCTCTAAGGGAAATAATGTTATTTCATGTGTGAGACCCACAATTTATGTGCACAGTCCATGTAGATCCACCATATAAATAAATTTTATGAATCCACTTCACCCACAAATTATTTTTATTTGTTAACACTTGCCAAAATAACTTTGCTAGTCCAGCTTTGTTAACTTCAAAAATATCTCGGATACCAAGATCGCCTTTTGATGTGATAGCCAAACAAATTATGAATGTGTTCTCTATAGATAGGCACAAGCATGGGAGAAGAATATGACATTTTTCATAATATTTACTTAAAACCCTAAGAAGGTACCTAAGTCATGCAATGCAGATTTTATATGCCATGCCGAGCGAGGAGAGTCTTTGGAGAAAATCAAGAGATCATCGGCAAACATTAAGTGAGAGACATTAGGAGCATTTCTTGTCTTAGGAGGTATGATAAGGCTTTTTGCACCTTAGTTTCAAGTATAAATGAGAGCACTTCCATACAAAGAATGAAGAGGAGCGGCGGAAGGAGAGAACCTTGTCAAAGACAATTTTTGCTTTTGAAAAAACTGAAATTGCATCTATTTATTATAACACTAAAGGATTGAGTGGTGACACATTCAGAAATCTTATCATTCCAAACATTGTTAAACCCCAAATTGCGAAGGACCAAAAATAGGAAATCCCACCAAGCTTTATCAAAAGTCTTTCTTAAATCAACCTTGATACAAAACCTTTTTAACCCCTTGAGTGGTGAAAATTCTCATAGTTCGTGGGCCAACAAGATATTTTCATTTATCAACGTATCCTTCAAGAATGCTAATTGATTTAAGCTAATCAAAGAAGGCAAAATGAGAGCCAACCGAGAAGCCATAATTTTGGAGATGTATTTATGAACACATTTGCAAAGAGAAATAGGCCTGACGTGCTCAATAGATCTGGTGTTTTTGGAATGAGGAAAAGAAAATCGTGATTTAGTGCCCGGAGTATTTTACCTTGTTCGAAGAAGTGCTTGATGGCCAATATAATGCCTTTACCAACAATATCCCAAAAGAAAACAAAAAATTCTTTGATGAAATATTATTTGGAGTACTTAAGATAATATCTTCTATTTCCTTATTGCTAACCTTACGAGTCAACATAGAAGCTTGTTCGTGAGTCAACTTGCATTGGAAAGGAATGGATGAAGGAAGATCAGAAGATGAAGGGGTAAATAAATCTTTGAAGAACTTCACGGCTTCAATCCCAATGGCATGAGGATCGGAACGTTTATTCCGATGTGGATTCATAATCTCTTGAATATGATTTTTTAAGATGTGAGAGGCAACTGTGTAGTGGAAGAACCGAGAATTTTTATCCCCTTATTGCAGCCAATTTACTCTAGATTTTTGTTTGTAGAACTTTTATTCAATGTTTTCCTCTTAAAACAAATTGAGACGGGCCAATTTTCTTTTTCAAGTAATGAAGTATTTGTAAGATCCATGAAGAGCACTTTCTAGGCATCTTGATGGAACAATTGACGTTGCTTAATCTTACATTAACTTTGTCAAAAACCTCAATATTTCAAGTTTTTAAGGCCGTTTTAACACTTTGGAGCTTTTGAAAGAGAATAAATTAAGAGTTTCCAACAATGTGGGTGAACCATGCATGTTATATGATAACCTTAATTGAGCTATCTTTAAGCTACATAGTAAAAAAACAGAATTGTTTTGAATCAAAGAGTAGACTGTCCTCGAGCTTAAAGAGAATAGGAGAATGATCATTTTCAGGCAGAATGGTTTCCAATGTAAGGAAGGTTACTAATTAATTAAATAAAAATGGAAGGCTAGTGAAAGGAGAAGTTTTCAATTACAATTATTTACAAGTTAATTGAGTAATCGTTGACCATCTAGTATTCACATGGTCAAAAGGTGTAACCTAAGGTTGACTTACATCAAGCACCAATTGGAAGCATCCCACACGTTTGAGGTAAGTTAGCTTGCTAATGTTAGCTTAGACAAGTGCCTGAACTTGCGTAAGCTCTCATAACATGACTGGTTGCCACTTTTTTCGCATCAAGCGTGTTCAGCACATTTCTAGAGAAGAAAATACAAAGAGTTTTCCTATGAAAATCTGAGAGAAATATAATTGGTATTAAAATAGCTTAATAGTATTCTAATTAGTGTCATTACTTGTTATCTTATTAAAATGGACATATAGCGATGAACAGAGATGAAACTTACTTTCATTTGGATATTGAATTCATCAGAGCATTTGTTATTACATATTCATAAAAAATTCATTTTATTGATGTTAAGATGCAGCATTACATGAAGTTTACCAGTTTTTAATCAGAATGTTTAAGCTAACACAGCGCTTGCTGCAACTCTATACTTTCAGGACAATTTCAAAACAAAGTAGTTCTGTTGGAGGCAAACTTGCGAAAGGCTTACTCTGAGTGGCTTTTACCACTTCGAACTCTTGTGTCAGCAATTGAAGCTGAAAATAGGAACAGTGGTGAAATGTCAATGCATATATTCTGTACATTAAACCCTCTTGAGTTAGTTCTATATCGTTGTATTGAACTGGTTGAGGAGCACCTGAAGAGAGTTGCATAATACGGTGACATGCAATGAAGCTGGATCATGCAAAATGGGTCCTCTGCTTATTTTCATGTTAGTTGAGCCGTGTGATTTCGGAAGTTATATTAGTAGATTGTATGCAGAATTGAAGATCATATGTGGCATGGCAAATAGGTAATGAATTGCTACTTCTTTGGTAAATAGGTTGAAGTGGTGTCAAGCACTTTTTTTCATTGATTATTTCAATGTCATACTCTTGACCATCAAATTTTGTTTTTCTCATTTCTAGATGGACGGTGGCAGGAACCATTTAGTCTTTTAAATGGTAGAAATGTAATTTCATTATGTATCTCCGTGCATAAAGCTACAAGCAATTTGTTTCTTGTATATCACTGCAAGGTAACTCGTGCAGATGCTTTGAATCTCAATGGCTTTCTGCTTTGAATCTCAACGGTTTTCGCCCTTTTTTGTCTGTTTCACGTCGTGTTGAAAAAATTATAGTTCCGGTCGATGTCTCTGTGAATGTTTTTGGGTTCTGTTCATCTGAAACACTTCTGGCAAGGTCAGACCTGCAGATGAGTGTATTGTTGCTAAATTTTGCATTCTGGAGATGCCTTTTTTTGACATTTTTTCCACCAATTCTGGAGTTGCGTTTGATGGTAGAATCATATGCGGTCACTGGGTTTGCAACCGTACTTCACTTGAATCATAATGTTGACATTAGTTGCCAAATTGTAAAATGAGAGAGGTGCATGGTTGGCACAACAATCAATTATATTAGTAAGGCATTTCTCAAAATCAAAATCTATTATCAGTTGGTGCAATGGCAGTGCAATTATTATAGTTCTACCAAGTGTTTCAAACATAATAGCATCAAAATGATCAAAGTGAAGTCCAAAAATAACTTTCTTTTTGTATAGAAGCCGTAAAGAAACAAACACAAATGCCCTAAAATCATATTCGTGAAATGAAGTGCAAAGATAAACGTTTCAATTTGTTTCGGGAGGAAAATTGAAGATTTACAATTAATTAACACCTTTATTAATTTTTTATTTGATCAAAATTAAAGATTTACCATAAATCAATGAATTAAAACCTTGCAAATCCAAATGAGCCAATCATAGAAATGAAACAAATACAAGGCGTTGAGATCATGCATTTCATTAGGAAAAAAAAGAGCAGCGATATTCAAAATTTTTTTAAAAGGAAATGTTCGTTCAAGAACACAGATTAAGTCATTGAACAGTTGATTGGTGAAGTTGGATCAAATAAAAAAACTACAACAAATCGTTATTCTTTTTTCTGAAAAGAAGGAACATGCATTATCATAAAAATAGAAGCTAGGCCAATATAAAAAATGGTGTCTTTAAACAGCGATACAAGCCGGCGATCAAATCTCCCATACCACCTTCCCATCCTCGCCGAGGCTACCAGCAAACGGCTGCTTCTCCCACACCGGCGACGATCCGGCCGACTCGCCTCCGGAGCCGGCTGCAGTGGCGGCCACGAGGCTGGACTCGGTCCAGGCCTTGCGGATTTTGTAGGAGACGACGGACTTGGCAGCGCCGCGGCAGGGGCGGTCGGCGGGGCGGTGGTGGAGAGCGCACCCGCAGTTCTTGTGGTACTGCCGCTTCTGGATCTCGGAGTCGAAGGTGCCGATGCAGCCTTCGAAGACGCATCGGCGCAGCCCCTCGCTAGCCATGGACGAGCTTCTCCGGCGAGTCTCCGGCCCCGGCTCGCCGGAGAGGTGGAGGTGGTGCTGGTTAGGGGTGCAGTAGGTATATATATATATATATAAAAGGAGTTTGTTGGACAGATAGATATTTGATTTTATGGGGTTGAAAGGGACAGCTAAGTGTTTGGGTTGATGACTTGGTCCAATCATTACGGACATATGGGCCCACCTCTTGCCCACTTTCTATATCTGACCTTTTTTTTTAATAAAAAAAACTCTTTATATCAGTTAAAACTTTGAGGATATCCCTTGAATTTTCTTTTTTTATATTTAATATGTTAATTTTTTATATTAAGGCTTCTAAAGATAAAAAAATAGGGCGGTTCGACTAGCCCTATTTGTGGATAAAGGAGGAGAGGTGATTAAGGTTTCGCCTCTATTGTGTAATTTGAAAGAAATAGTAATAATTAGTATATAACTATATTTAATGTGAGTTTTTAAATTAAAAAATGGTTAGATGATGAAGGTAATTTTGTATAAGTCAATAAAAATTATATTCGCATGATTTACATGAACAATTAAATTTCAATATTCATGATATTACCATATCAACTCTTATCAATAATAAAACTTCCGAAGAAAAAGAAAGATTGAATCAAACTAATTTTTATTTAAATAGTTGGTCCGATTTTAACTCAAAGCTAATCCGAGAGTAATGTGGTCATTATCTCAAGCTTTCTCCTTTTCTAAGAATTAACCTCACCCTCCCACCAAGGGTTAACATCAATACATAAGAAATTGAAAACTGAAAACAAGAGAGGTGATTTTGACATTTGAATCGGTTAAGGCGGACTACAAGTTTGGTAAATTTCCGGGTCGGGTCGGTCCACCACACAATCTCACGGACCACAAGGGTCGGGTCGGTCAATATAATATTTAACTCTCATGAAGTACCATACTAACTCAACCAAAGCTAACCCTACCACCATTCTATCCTCACTAGGCAACCCTAGTGTCACTCACAACAGGTCCTTTCAAAATCACAAGATCCATATCTACGTATTAAATCATGCGGTTGCTTCCTGGAGGGCAAATTCACCGTACTTTCAAAAGTTTGTGTGATCAAATTTAACCAAATAAAAATAAATCAAATATAGGTATTTTTTATTTGACCGAATGATGAATAAAAGATAAAAAATTATAGTGATATTAATGATATTTTTTAAGTTCATTACTCAATTATCAAAGTGATTATTAAACTTAAAGGCACATCAGCCTTACATTTTAAACTTTTAATAATAATATAATATTTATTTATTCAAATATTTTTAAAAACAATAATTTTGATTATTGTACGAATTGACCGGATAAAAACTAAAAATTAAAAGAAATTTAGTATTAATTTTTTTGTAAGAAAAATATCCAAGAGAAGAAATGATTAGATAATACAATAAATGTGGAATATAAAGAAATTTAAAACTTTCACCTTCTTTTAGGTGACTAACTTAACCAAAGAATTTTAAAAATGGACGAACAACTTTTTGACCAGCAATAACTAGCCAAACATAAATAATACTTTGTTTAATGTTTGATGCTCACCACTAAATAAGTATCTTTCGAGTAATACTATATGAATATAATTTTTAAATATATGATATAATGAAATATGGGGATGGAGACCACAAAGTTAATGAAGAGGTAGGGAGTCCAATACTTCAAACAAGTATCCAAGTTCTTAATATTGAAAGAAGAAACAATAGAAGGAAAACAATAACTAAATGGACTTTTGAACTAGAAAATAAATTTTATTTTTTTCAATTGAATTATTTTTTCGCTTAGAGCCTAGAAGCTTTCCTAGGTATAGTAAAAAAGAAAAAAAATTAAAATTAGGACACCAACTTCAATAATGAACTAAACTATTAAGACTCTTACTGAAAATAAGAAAACCATCAAATAGGTAAGTATCTAGTAAGACTTCAAATTAAAACACGAAATCTATTATAAAACTCCAAACTAAATTAAACTAAAATAAGAAACTAATTAATAGTCTCTACTAGGAAACTTTACTTGTCTTAAGATGCTTAGCCTTGTTGCAATAATCTTCCTTGATCTCTTCTTCATTGACAAGCATCTGGCCATGACTAGGGCTGACGTTGTCAGTCCTCTCTTTTGAAAAATTTGCCAATCAATGATCAACAAATTCATCAATCATCTTTACAAGTCCATAAAAGAGGGACACTGATTCTTAAAAAATCAAATAAACAGGAGACCTTTCCCAATCCTACTATAGTTGATATCTAAAACAAAGGTATACATACATGATATAAACCAAAGATGAGTCAAAAGAAGTGATAAAATGGTCAAAAAAAAATTGAAATAGAAAATCTGCTGAGTTTGGCCTTTTTATATTAATCCTACAAATGGTTCATATGTACAATTGCTCAGCTAAATATAGAGGTAGTGTGACAATCGCGACTCAAATATTCATTGTCAGCTCGTACCATAAAGTGTCTCAGCTCCAGATTCTACGGGAAGATTTAGATCCGGCAATTTAAAATCGGCTTCTATCAATGTCTTTCTGGAAGCAGGATTCGATTCAACCTCTACTTTATCATCAGATGCTTGTTTCATCAAAGACTGCAAAATATAGGCAGTAGCACATTCAGAGTTCATATAATTGTATTGTAATTTCATAATGAAACATATAAATCTTTTACATGGAACATCACTTCAAGGAGAAGAGATGGCAAGTTATTTGTGTCTTAAGAGTCACAGTGAAACAAGTGAAGCCAGTGAAAAACGGTCAGGATGGAAGTTGTAGACTATGCAAATCAGGCATAGAGACCTAGATAGGTTCCAGGCTTGAAAAATTAAGGTTGCATTTCCACATCTTTCAGCCACAATTTTTTCCAATTCACAAAATACTAAAGACATTTTTCTTGGGTAGCAAATTACCATGATAATATAATCAGCAGAAAAAGGCAGATAAACATCATCAAAATTAAAAGAAATACTTAGAATTTGACAACATCCACAACCTGACATCTAATACTGACCCAATTTTTCACAAAATATAATGGAATGAGATCATATGTAATTCCCCTTCTTTTGTCAATAAGAGTAACAATATACTCCTCCAACATTCATGACACGAAAGGCTAAGCACTTATCCTCAACTACAGCAATTGTTTTACTTTTCAAGCGAATAGTATTTGAGAGGTACAAAAAGTTTTCTGTTTTCCTTCCCATCGGAATTAACATTTTCACGAAATGGACAGTGAGTGTATCAGAAAGCAGCAGACAGGGAATCTACCTTCAACTTGTCATTGATGCCCATCAGCTCATTGTGCTTGATCTTGAAAAACTCCAGCTTCTACAGAAACCATTATTTTTCAATCAGCCACAAAGAGGAACAACCAAAAATGTAGAAATCACCTTGCCTATTTCAAATAAAAGACCTGCACTAGCTCAAAGTTTGTCCTCAGCAGCTCATTCTCCTTGGCCTTAAGCTCACCGATGGTCTGCTCATAGTCAATCAAACAACAGATCACCATCACCAACAATCACCACAAATTGGCTACTCTTTTGCCCAATAATTTATAATCCCAAACAAAGAAGAAAACTTCCTATGTCATACAAGTGGACACATACAACTCTACTCTGCAAATCAACATTTTAACACTAACACATTAACAACGGTTGAGTAATAATCGTCTGGAAGGTCTTACGACCATACAAGTCTAAAAGACCCAATTATAAAATTATAAGACTTTACCCTCTAACCATAACTTCTCACCTCAAATAAAAAAATTTTAATGACCTGCAGTGGACTAAAATGTGGACTTTGAGAAAGAAAAATACCAAACTAGCCTTCACAAATGTAGCGTAAAATATTGCCGTGCATGTACACACATCAGATTGACAAAGTTACTAAACATATAAAATATGAATTAAATAATTTTATAATTACTTTATTTAAAATATAAAATTGTTTGTTTCTATAAATTTTGATTTTGGAATTCGAGTACTTCCAAATCAAATTTTAATCCTATCCCCTATGTTCTAAATCTGAAAAATCGAATTCTTGGAGTAAACCAAATTAAGCTAATTTTTCACTACAATATTATTATTATTATTAAAATAGATGTTAACTTAAAAAATCAAATTATCTTATACACAAATAAAAACCACGCATACCTTGTTAATTTTCTTTTTTAAATAACGAGTTTGTAGAGTAAGAATATATGGGTGTTTTATTATAGGTAAAGAAAAGAATCACAAATATAAAATTTTTTTACTAAGCCAAATACTATAAAATTTTTTCAAGCAAAATCAAATGTAATATATTAATAGGAGGTGCATCGTTTCCAACAGGTCCTACGGTCCCAACTATATTTTTTCTTATAAAAAAACCGTCTAAGCTTTGCAAAATAATAAAATATAAAGTTTTGCCACGAGAAATAGCTGTAGTTCTTGAAATTCTGGAAACAAAAAGAAGCTAAGATGGGACTCCTTGAGAAAAATGTAGAATGAAAAGTGCTCTAGGGCTGCAAGACCTTGCACCCGATGAGAACTCTACGACTATTTACCTTCTTTTTCTTGTTTCTCCTGCTCCCACTAGTAGCAGCATTCACCAAACCAGCACCAGCCTGTAATAGCACCCAATTAGCATTAGCAGCAACAACTTTTAAATAAGAAAGTCAACGACTCAAAACATAATCTAAATCCCCATGCCCAAACGCGAGGAAAGAGATCTAGACAACAAATATATATAAACAACCAAACTCTTCCAACACCAACCTGCTTCAATCACGAGACCCACAAGAAAACGACGAACCAATAGAAGCAAAAACCGCTGTACACTAGCTTTACCCTGCCGACGGGATTAACAAAGTCAACCAACCAACAAAACATAACATTCCGGGCCCCGCTTCACCTCTCCACACCCACCACACTTTTTGCGGAAAACCAACCAAAAAAGCTGATGACTTGTCTTGGAAGACTCTCTAGAAGTCTGTGCCACCACCAAGCCTTGCATTAAACGACCCATCCATCGTATCCATGAGATTGAGTCATACCCAACGACCACAACTTTGTATCTCTCTCTGTCTCTCAAAAAAAAAAAAAAAAAAGGAGGTGGGGCGGTGATGTCATTGATCGACAACTTGACAAACTGGTGGAGTTACGAGGGTATTATCGTAAAAGACTGATGGGAAGACAGAAAAAGCACTAAAGCAGGCCATGCGAAGGGTGACCTTGTTCGCAAGACACGCAAAGGAATTGGAATATTGGAAAAGAGGAGAGAGGGAGAAGCGACCCACGACCAAATATTATAAAAAAAAATGAAAAATTGGAACTTTCACTTATAAGATATATGTCCAAGTGCACACAGAAAAGATGGTCTCCCCAAACCGCCCATCTCTGGATGTAGTCAGCCTACACCAGGGACAAAGCCTATCAAACACAAAAAGATAGATAGGGATGATAAGTAAGACACATTGGACACAGGGCAGCAGTCTTGCTCACAAAATGTGTGATGAGCAAATGAGAAAAAGAGCACCCAAAAGCTTAAAACCAATTAATGCTCCGTTAATAAAAAACAACAATATTAAAACCGATGAAAAAACCCTTCTTCTCCGCTCTTTCTAGCATCCACACAAAAACAAAGATTTATGAGAAGAAGAAGGAAGAGAAGAAAGGTACGACAAAATCTATCAAAGGAAGGTAGATAGATAGATAGATAGTGTCAGGACACAAGTAAAGGAGGAAGTCTCATGTGCTGCACACCTCACATGAATTGTTGTGTAGAGAAAGTGGGAAAGATTCGATTTTTTTTCCTTGTTTCTTTTCAGAACAAGGAAGGAAGAAAGGAAGGTACCTTGTGCTTGCGTTTGATAGGTCGGGTGGCGTCGGCTTCGGCAGTATCGACGCAACCATCGCCGCCGCTCGGGGAGGTGCCGCCGCTCCAAGACAGCGGCGTGATGGGGCTCCCCTGCCGCCCGCCGCCGACCGCCGCCGCCCCTTGCTTCTTCGCCTCCGGCGCTGCCCCCCGCCCCGGCCTCGACCGCCGCTGCGTCACTCCCCACCTCAGCTCCGCCGCTCCCGCCGCCGGCTCACACAGAGTCAGCAGCACCCGCGCCACCACCGCGTCGTCGGCCTGCGCCGCCACCGGCCAGTCGTCTTCCACGTCGGTCTCCGCCATGGCCACCTCCGAGTGGGTGAAAGCGACGGCGTTTGGTAGGCTAGAGGAGTGGAAAATTGGGAGGAGGTGGTGAGGTGTACCTGTGGGTGGATTTATAGAAGTTAGGAATGGGTATGAATATGGCGTGCCTCACTTTTTCTCACTGTCCTTTTCGTGGTCTTGTTCTGCTATGTTCTCCTCTAATATTTTTTCGGTGTACCGGAGTAGGTGCAGGCGCATATGTACATGTTTTGGCCGGATGAGTGATAGTGGCCCGTTACCAGTTTCATTTTTTGAAATAAGGTGTAAATGTGCGTATTCAAAAATAAAATATTTTTTTATTAGATAAATTTATTAATGCATTTTAGAAGAAATTATATTCTTTATTATATTTATTTAAAAAAATTTTTATAAGACATTTGAAAATATATTATATAGTATAAAAAACATTGGTAGGAGCAGTATCATTGTTTCAAAGTGAATGTGGTAATTTAAAAATGATTATTAAAAGCTCTGAAAAAATGTAAGTATATTATATTTTAAATTGGAAAATAAAAATTCTTAGCAAAGTTTTAAATGTGTGATTAGATAATTTTTTGAAAACAAGCAGCTTTCTAAACAAATCTGAAGTTAATATTATTAAAAAACATTAAAAATTGAAATTAATAGAAAGAGTATTAAAATTTGTCAAAATAAGGAAGTCATAAATTCAAAGAGAATATAGATAATAAATACATTGAAAGATTCCAAACACTCACACTTAGCATCAGTTCAAAAGAATTTATCATAAGAGATTTTTTTTAATTCATTTAATTTAGAAAATTTTACCTTATGTGTGGCACATATATTTGGAAGATGCTACAAGCCTATGTAGTTGATCGGGCGCGGGATTTTGGTCGCCGCGAATCGGTCTTAGTTTCGTGTTGGGTTAGAGGTTTTGTCGCGTAAAAACTGTACGAGTAAAAATTAAATAAAATATCGCGAGTGAAGAATAAATACTTAAGATTTTTATGTAGTTCTTTAGGGTTTAATTCAAATCCATGAATCAGGCTACGATGAGATTGGTACTCTCAATGTACTATTTTATCTTTGATTTTACACTTATATAAAATAGTAAATTCGGCTACTTTTTTATTGATTTGTCTTTGATAGCTTTGACTCTAATGCATTAGTTTGTTCATTTCTTATCTTTAAATCTTCAAAATAACCTCACCACTTCGTCTGAAGCATCCAAAAATGACGAGATAGCAAATTTCCGAAGTGATAATTGGATGGATCAGACCACCCCGGGTTGGTTCGGAGCAAATAAATTCTGGACCAGACTGAGAAAGGATTTTTCTGAGCGTGCCAAGCTGCAAGTGGCATGTGGTACGCTGGCTGAAATCTAGGCCACAGATAGGTATACAGAGGTGGTTGCGGGTCCAGGTCATAGGCAATCAGTTCGTCGGGTAGTTTCTTAGGATCGTTGACATGAACAAACTTGTGAACACGATCTATAGCAAAAGGGCCCGACCTACCCGACTATGGCAACAGTGTGAAGCTGATTTCGAGGCTCCAGCGTCGGAGTTCCAGGCGACGGCAGTGAGAGATGACCGCCTAGAATAGTGGTTCTCGGATTTTTAAATCTTTCGGTGGTGATCCAATGATTGGAGGTGTCCACGGTTGGCGGCGGTGAGGCCGAAAAGTTCCGATGGAACTGGTCTCAACCGTGTTTTATCACCATTTTTTGGTGACGGTAGCGGCTTCCTACGGCCGTACGCTATTTGGGTTTGTACCCAAAGACAAGGGCGATCAATTGGAGGTGGTGCCTTGTCTTGCGGTGGCTCTGATCGGTTAGACGGAGGCTGGAAATATGACCACGCCTTGCTATTGCACTTTTTCGGCGAGAGTTTTTTAGGCTATTTTTTGGCTAGGGCAAGCTTCTTTGGTGGTGGTTCTCAACATGGATTTGTTGGCGGTGTTTAGAAGAGTCTGGTGGAAGTGTCAATTTGTGAAGCGCCTGCCTAGGCTGGCCGTACGGAGAGCCTAAAGTTGACTACTTGCTGCTTTTTGCTGCTACGCTGATCTGGCGAGCCGCTTCTAGAAGCTTTTACGGCAACAGAGGTCTTCTTTGGTGGTGGTTCTTGGATGGGTTTTGTTTATGTCTGTGAGGGCAACTTAGTGGAGGTTATGGTTTGGCCAAAGGCTGCTTGGGCTGGCTGTATGCATGATGACAAGGTGTGCTTGATGCTATTTCCCAATCTGGCAAATGGCTTGTCTTGGCTTTTTCCAATGAGGGTGGTTGTCAATGGCAGTGGCTCTCGGCTGGGTTGCGTTGAGGGCACTCCAAACTCTGATCTAGTAGGCTTGGGCATCACCAGAGATGGATCTCCGGCGAGGGGCTCCTTCCCTTCCTTCTTCCTTTCTTGCTTCATTCCTTCTACTCTTCTCCTCTTTTTTTTCTTTCAACGTGTGAGCCTCCCCCCTTTTCACATATTTGTCATGAAATATTTATAGAACCCAAGCCTCCCTTCTTCCCCCTTGGTTGGTTCCGTATTTAATGGACTGAAATCTTCACCTGCCTCCTCTTATCTTCTCCTTCTTCTTATCCTCTTCCTTTGATTTTGGAACCACCATAGACTATTTCTCAGGTGATGACTGGCTCTGGAGGCATAGGCTCAACTAGGGGTATGATTACTTGGTTTGATCATATAGTTTGGACGAACATTAGCCCCCTTGCCAATTTTTTGCAAGTTTAGAAGAAGAATCGGTGAAATACTATTTTTTTCATTTTTTCAACTTTTTCTTTTTCTTTTTCTTCATTTTTCTTTTTCATTTTTTTACATTTCAATATATTCCTCTCAAGTTGGGATGACCCCTCCTAGGTCATTGTGTAGTAACTGTCCATGATCTTGATCTAGGGGAGTGACTTCTTCACTCTTCAATCGTGGTCTCCAAATCTAGACTTCTTTCCTTCTACTTTGTAGATTTGGGTGGCAATGGGAGAATGACAGATCTGTGTCTACTCTTGTCTGTGGCTTCTTCTTCAGTGCATTAAGTTTCGTTGGTGACAATCTCGCATAATGTCTTCCTTTCCTTCCATGGCATGGAGGTGACCTTGTTATTTTGCGATGCCTCCTACTATTTGTTGAGTTTTTTGCTGCTTCTCTTTTAGCACTTTTAGCAGTAGTGAAATTGATTGAAGCCCCCAACATCTTGTTCAATGTCAAGTTGGATGGCAATCTTGATATCTTCAGCAACACAAAGAAGTGGAGGCGAGGAGTTGATCTTATGCTTGCACTAAGACATTCTTGCTCTTCAAGTGCATTTGTCAAGTCTTCATTGTTGGTGATTGTGATAAGGTACTTCAAGCTTTCACCTGGTAACTAACATTGAATCATGAAAGGGATGCTAGTACAAAATGTACTCGAGATTCAGGTGACAAGGCTTGAATAAGAACAATCATGATCCATTGCAACAAGTCATGTGCCTCCTCTAATGTAACATTGCTTCCTTCTTTGGATCACTATCTTTTTGCTAAAGCTTCACATTAGGCGTAGTCTTATTTTTCATGTTGCATTGAATTCTTCAACTTGACTTCCTCTTAAATTAAAATTGTTTGGACAACAATCTGGTTTTCTATCTTTTCTTTATCCAGCTCCTTTTCTTCGCAGAGTCTTATTCTTTGATCAGCTTGAACTTCAAGCTTTTGAATCAGTATAGGTGTAGAGCATACTTTCTTCATTCCTTTTGTGGAAGCAGGTGACACTTCCATGTCTTTAACCTTAACTATCAGGGCATCCATTTCCTCATTTTCCCTTTCTTCATCTAGCTTCGCCTTTCTCTTTTGAGACTCCATTGGTGAAGATAAGTGGCTCATTGTCATCACATTAGCACTTGTAACTTTGTACTTGATCTCACCTTTGTCAAGCAACCCTTGGATCTCTTCCATCAAGTTTCAACATCGCGCTGTCGGATGATCTAACCTCTGGTGAAATCGACAAAAGCTTACCTTCTTCTCATCTTTTGGTTTTGGCAAATTATTTGAGCACACACCATGAGCATGCATCATGTAGAGATGTCAGTATTTTACTTAGCAGTAGGTTTAGCTCGTCGTAGATGTGCAAAGGCGCTTGAAGCTTGGATCGTAGGTCCAATTAGGACTCGTTTTTGGATTGATCTTCTCTTCTATTGTGATTTTATTTAACAAGTAAGTGGAAGTTTTGAGTGGTGGATTTATCGTATCCCACTCCACATAGGTCATTTAGTTGACCGTATTTTCGGATTAATAACCTTTGAGGATGAGATCCCTTGAGTTTGTTTTAAAAACTCAGACCTAGATTATAATGCCTTTGGGCCTATTATATTATGATCCCTACCTAGACCTATGTATATATAAAAAGGGGAAATGTCGACTCGCACGTATTGTGAGTGGTGCACGTGCCAGTTAAAGAAGGCTTTTGATTGGTGAGTGGGCAATTCCATTCCTGAGAGATCCTGACAACTCCATACTTTCAGTTCCTCGAACCTGGAGAAGTGTGGAGGATTACAGGTATTACTATGCAGCATATATCTAGACTTGTGGATTCAAAGGGTACTAAAGGTGTTTGTCTAAGAGTACTCGACCTCTGTGCTTAGGGCCAGGAATTATACAGAGGATATATAGGGCTTTAGTACAATGGAATTTCCCGAGCGTGGGATAGTTTAAAAATGTTGAGGCACAAGACAAATCAGAATGGGACGTTGTTCAAGCCGAGGCTTACAACTCTTGATTAGTAACCTTATGAGTGATTCTAATGTAGAAGAATATATGATTGATTTTATTTAATATGACAGTCATCTCTCATGTGCCAGTTTGATTATTTAGTTATTTTGGACTAGTAACACTTATTACTGGCATTTTTCATATTATATATGTAAGTTTTGTCATCTTGAGTCGGCTTTCGTGGGAGGACAGATAAACTTTACACACACTTGAGTTTAGTGAAGTTATTTTCTTTCATACTTTTATTTATATTGGATGAGTTTTCACACATATTTAGCAATGTCTTCCATTCTCATGCCGTCAGATGGGTTATTTCGATCTGTTTTATTGATCAAATCTTACTGATTAGCAGCTTTAGACATGACTCGATGTACCATTTTTGATTTGGCTCTTAGGTGAACCAAAATTAGGGTGTTACAGTGCTCGGGGACAGGAGATATATGGAGGAAAGAAGAGTGTTTAAGATATACTGGTAGTCCCAAGGGATCAGAAAAAATGAGAAAATTTTATTCTAATGGTTAAACAAAATTCATTCTAATGGTTAATTGGATTGGAATTTTGGAGTACACATGAAGTAAGTTCATAATTCTGTTTCTATTATTTGAATTTAAAAATTTGTGGAAAATATATTCATCTGTGGGAAAATTATATAATAAATTATAAAGTTTACTAAGTATCCTAATACTGTCTATGTCAATTTTTGGAGCATTTGGGTATGTATTTAATTCAGTAGAATTTTCTACTTCTACCCTTGTTGGATGAATTACAGAAATCACTAAATCAGAAATCAAGATTAGAAAGATTACTTAGGACCAATTACAAGGGAATTCGACCTGAAATATTAATAGGCTAATCTTTCAAATGTTATATACTATTCCAATTGACCCAAGCCCATTTGGACTTCTCAGGCCCATGGGCCGAAATTTTGAAGTTTAATGTACAATGACGGATTACTATTCACAACACATTAATCCGACCTTAATTAACCTCAATCAACATGATAATCCATATATTATCACTTGTTAATATTTATGACATACCCTTTGGGTGTCTTGAACTAGGGGTTCAAATTTTAGATTAATCGGATACCATTTGGTTTTTTTGAAAATTTGTTTGATTAAGTCCGACGATAAAACCCTAAGTATGAAATCATGCACTAAGTAGAATTGTAACGCTAAACCTTAAATTAAACTACCTAATGAGGTTTAACCCATCACTAAGCAAAATAAGTAAGTTAATTAAGTTTTATATATTGTACATGTGTGGAGGCTTTGCCTCATCTTTTGTGTGCCAGTGTAATCCGATTATAATTTGGATTCCATCTCCTGTTAGGTTATGTGGGTTGTGCTCATCGATTTAGGACGCAAGGCTCTACTCATCCAGGTTTGTAAGACTCTCTTGCTTCACCCTTATGTTTGGCTCTTGAGTGTTACGTTTAATCTTGTTTTAAACAATAGGACGGTGTCGACGGCACTTTTATTGGATTCCTCTAATACTAGGCCATTTAGTCGCATTTTATTGTATGTTTAATAAAACTTCAAGGATGAGATCCCTTGTTGGTTTTCAAATTAAAGCTCTAGAAATGTATGATACAAGCCTCTTCCCTAAACCTATTATATAAGTACGCGTATTTTTACGGATTTCATGAATAAGAGAGTGACCGGTATAGAGATATGCAAATTGCATTAGTACCCCTTTTACCCTTAAGTGGTGCAATGTATGTAGGGTACTGCGAATGCAGCGCGTTTCTAAAAATTGTGGCACATTGGTTCCGAGCCACATGGGTACTATGGCGGGTGATATATGGAAGATGTGAGGGCATAAACGATATATGTATGTTTATATGTTTTTAAGATGCCTCTTTGTAAGCAATTATGGTATGATATGTGGCCACATCGGCTTTTGCTTACCACCGTGTATGATTCTAAAAGTTTCTACAACTGTTTCGTGGGTGTTTAGATACCTATTTGCCAGTAGTGCTATATTCCTAGTCTCTATAGGACCAGTGATCAATTCTTTGATTGTTGACATTTTTCTCTAATATATGTAGGTGTTTAGTCTTGTTAACCGGCATAGGCAGATAGATCAGATGGCTCATGGAGGGGGATTTCGTGTTGTATTTGTGTTAATTACCGAGTTGATATGAAATTGAGATGTAGCATGTTACTAGAATCAGCCCTAAAGTTGTATGAACTTGTATGTTTCGGGATAAGTTAATTGATTGTTGTTGTGCATGTGTGCTTTATATATCATTACATTATCACTGTGGTGCACATACACTATGGGGCACTCTAACTATCTTCTGCAAGGTATAAGCCTCAAAGTCATGGAACATGATGAGGAGCTTATCAGGTACGCGAAATATATTTGTTGTAGCTATGTGAGTGTGCGATAAAGAAACATGGGTAGGAGGAGCATATGGTTCGTACCACTTGAAGACCCATGTGAAGTCTGGGTTTTAGTTCATGCCCTGGCATCCGATGATGTTTTGTTTAATTATTTTATTTTCTTGCACATGTCGGGTATGTGGAATAGGTAACCACGACCCTTGTTCAAATTCTTTGCATTCACCCGGTTGTAAGAAATTAAGAAATGTAACGAATCACTTAAACTAAGTAGTAAGAAAAGGTTCATGACACAACATGACACCTCAAGACTGTAGCCGAGGTGCGCCTCTTCTATAGTTGAGAGTGATCATTAGTATCTTTAAGAGTCGCGACTCATAGTCACAGGGGAGGTTTTGCCTCTATTGTGGCTAGGGGTGATAATATAAAATCCTTAAGTTTAAGAGTCACTATATGCTATTATAAATTAGCATGCACACGTGATGAAACCCTGTAAGGTTGCCTATCTTGAACCTCATTGAGGGTTGAGATCCGTTTCCGTAAAGTTTGTACGAGACTAGTCCAACAAATAGTTTTCCAAATTATAACAAAGCACTTCAGTTAGCCCTTGGACCGAAAAATAGGGCGTTACAATTTAAGTTGACCCAAAAACCTAAACGGCTACGATCTAACCCCCTCGACGTCTCAAGATGGAGTATGCCGCTAATGCGCAAATAATATATGGATGAGATGCAAAACCCTAGTAGGATGCTACATGAATGTCATGATGATGGCCACACCAAAAACAATTAAAATAGCAAACAAAATTCATGTAAAATTCTGGAATAAAACGGATAGAATCTCCCCAAAAAGTGCAATAAGGGGATGACTTATTAAAATAAGGCATAGTATAGTATATATAGAAACAATAATTTTCACCACAATAAGACTCAAAAGATCAACACACGTCGCAATAAGGGTCTCACCCTACCTACAAATCATGCTCATCACATTTGGTTCATTTTCGTCTTAGCATAGCAAATCATTCCTGAACATTTAGAACTTTTCCCCAAAACATTTCCAGAACATTTCTAAAACAAGTCCAATCATTTTTATGAGGGCATACGAGCCTCACAAACACATTCACATATCCACAAACATGTATATCCACAACATCATTCAAGCCACATCACATCATACACAAAAGTTGAGGCGCTAGGTATGTGTGTGCAATGCAATCACTACTCCTTCGTCAAGACCGACATGTTCCATCCATATTCCTCACCTACATATACAATAAAAAAACGTCAGCAATGATTGTCACTGGTCCAAAAATAACTAATATCAAACTGAAACATGAGAGCTAACTCTCATGGAAAGCAAACAATCATATATCTTCCTCAAAACTCTCATAAGGGCAACTACAGAGGAGCCATTGAGCACCTGACTCAACAATGTGCCGATCTAGTTGGTACTTTGCCACTCTCGGCAATACTTTTCTAATCCCACTCTCGGGAAAACCTGTGACCTAAGCCCTCTCTGAACCTCCGTATTTCTCCTGGCCTTGAGCACGCAGGCCGAGTACTCTTAGGCGCGCGCCTTCAGTACTCTTTGAACCATGAGTCTGGAGACACATTGTACTTAATAGTACACATAAACCTCCACGTCCTCTGGGTGTGAGGCACCCAAATGTGGAGTTATCAGGATCCCTCGGGAATGAAAATGTCCGCTAACTAATCTAGAGCCCACTTTGACCAGAACGTGCACCCGCTCGTGGTACGTGCGAGTCGATTCACCTTCTCCTGTCTCACTAAAAACTCGATAAAAATTATTTATAAGGTTGTGACAGAATTTATTATAATAGGCTTGAAGACAACTTGAGGTAGATTTTATTTTTAAAAACAAACTTGAGGGACCTCATCCTTAAGGGTTATTAATTCTGAAAAATAATCGACTAGATAACCCGTGTTAGGTGGGGTCTGATAAATCATCCACCTGACACGTCCAACGATCTAGAAATCAAATCACTGATAGAATGGAGTGATAAAACCTGAGAAGCTTGACCTAGTGGACCTGGTAGAAGCTTCAAGCATGTCCACGCACCTAGGCGGCAAACTCCTACTCCGTACCTACACATCAAACTAAATACTAACACCCGGTCATAATGCATACACACATCCTATATAGCAAACTCACATCAACCATGCATCAATCAACACACATCAATAATAATCAGTATAAGTTTTCCTACTCTACATTGCATTAGGTTATAGTATTTATTTAGTCTACCTAATTAATTCCTTAGCATTCATTTTAATATCACATAATCACACATATTCATATTTTTATTAACATAAAAATATCTAATACATCAATCATTCAATCCTAGCATCCTAGCATGTTGTACTAATAATCATTACTTTTAAATAATTAGATTAAAATAAGTTATACCTCACACGTTGTAGGTAATTGGCGACGGCTAGGGTTTCATTGTGCGGTTCGAGGCTCCCATCAGCACCCTGTGGTGTCCGAAGTTCAATCAGGTTTAACTGAGCTCGGCGAAAGATTCGATGAATTCCAGCCAATCCGATTTTTTGGCAGTTTTCGACGACTGTTCCTGAGGGGCAATAGGGGCTAAGGGTTAGCACCAGCTCGACGAGCTCGACCCAATAGGGGTGATAACAAGGGCGGCCGCAGTGGCGTCAAGTTCGGCCAGTGGCTCCAATTGGGTCCACAGCCAGCCTTGGCAGCGGTGTTAGGTAGGGGGAAATGTTGGGGAGGTTGAGGGGAAGGGCATCGGCTTCATGGTGGCGGCGGAACGGCCCGGACGCCGGTGGAATCGTGTCAGGAGCAGCAGCACAATTGTGGGGCAATTCTGGCATCGCGATGGCTGGACGGTGGCTCGGGGGTGGTCAAGATGACACGGCGACAGCATGGTAGGGCCGTATCCAACTTAATGCCTTATTTCACAAAATATAAGCAACCTCGCGTGCAAACCTATAACATGATCACACGTGCGGGGGCCGTATCCAACTTAATGCCTTATTTCACAAAATATAAGCAACCTCGCGTGCAAAACCTATAACATGATCACACGTGCGGGCCGGGTGAGGGGTCTGACTATGACGGTCTATTAAATATAGGCCTGTAAACGAGTCACTCGATTTACCAACCGACCTAAAGTAATTAAAATAAAAATAGTGAAAAACTTATAAAATAAAATTTCTGTTAATTTAATTAAGCTAACTTTAAATATAAATGATACTGGTAAAAATCTTTATTGTAGCTATTTTACTGATTTAATTAAAAACTATTTAATTATTCTACATATAACAATAAAATTCATATGTACTTCCATTCTAATCTTAAAACTTTTAATCCAATATAGATTTTTTTAATTTACTTGCTTCCTAATTTATATTGCTAATTTACTATAGTTTAGACGATCATAACAATTTATATTTTGTGAATGAGAAATTTTGAATAAACAAAATTTTTAATCTACTAAATATTATTCATTTATGATATATAAAGCGGCAAAAATCCAACCACTTAACCAATGACAAACCAGTAAAAATTAACTAATAGAACTTTGTAAACTTGGATAATGGCTCTGTTATGATAAAAAAAATTTTAAACAATAAATAGTTATAATTAATGCAATTAACTAAACCATAACTAAGGCACCCTTTATTATTAAAAATTATATTCTATCAGCCTTATTCAGCATTTTTTGATGCAAGAGATTGGTTCTGCAACTCAAACCCATAGCATAAAGAATATATTCAAGTTTCAGGTTCAACACGGAATATTGCAAGAACCACAAACAGGATCGATCTACGGATGCTTGAAACGAAATTAGTTATCCTGTGAATCAAGGTTTTTGCAAAATGGTTTCCATTTTGAACTAGATCCAACATATTTTCTTGACATTACCTTTGATCCATGCTTGGGTTCTGCTGGTTTAGAAGCAACAGTATCAACAGCTACTCCGGCAAACTGAACACCCAATCCGAGAGATTTGGGGCGTTTTATTGCTAAAATAGGTTCGACGAGTCCTTGGCCGTCTTTCCCCAACCCACCACCTTCCACAAATCCCATCTTAGCCATCATCTTTGATCCAAAACCTCTTGTGTGCTTCTCAAAAGCACCAAGCTTTGATGAACTTGCTTGATTCTCTCCAGAAAGGTCACTACTCTCACATGGATGAGTTGTGTTTGCCGGTTCAACTTGCATGATACCACTTGAAATAAATGAGACCGGCTGATTTGCGTACGGTGGGCTAGGCTTACTACCCTTGTTTCTTTTTATCATAAACTTCATCAGTTCGCTTGGTGCAGAGTGAGGTTCTAACCTCCCGTCACCATTCAATATTTTTGCAGAAAGTATTGGTTGTCGTTTCTGCCCTTTTGGAGCCTTGTTCACAGAATCTGAAACCTTAAAATCGTCTTCCGGGCCCAGTAGCTGGGAAAAAGAATACCAGATATGAAATATGTAATTTCTATAAGACAACCGAATAGTAAGAAAAAATTTATTTTGGCCATCAAACAGGAGTTCTGACAATGACCTGGCCAAAAGACATCTAGAACAACCCAACAAAAACATTTATGGAAGAGGATGCAAAAAGGATAAACCTTCTTCAAACGGATTTCATCAGCTGGAGACGGTATGCATGTATGGACTGTTCGTATGACAGTTACAAATCTGAAGAGAAAAATATATCCGCAGAATTGCATCATATTCCACCGAAAATGTCAAAAAAATATATCCAAAAACCAGGTTTCCATCAAACCTTTTCTTTCCGGAACCTTGGCAACCACTTTGCAGACGATATACAGATGCCAACTTCCTTACCTGTTGAAGAAATTTGAAAACAAAAAGTTTTATTAAAAATAAATCTATCATGAAGAACCATCATCATAATTAGGTTAAGTGATTTTCAAAATGACTTGAAAATCACTTCAAATAAACTGAAAAATAATGATTCAAACAAAACCTGTATCGGTTTCACATGGCAGTTCTCTTGAAATATTTGAATTCTATAACCAAGTTTACCTAATAGTGTAGGCAATAAACCTAGTTTCCATACAATGAAAATATAATGCAAGAGCAAGGATTTTGCACTCATCACGCCATGACCAAGATGAGGCACACCATCAATCACCCACAGTAAGTAGAGTTATTAGACATTAAACTAATCCAAGGCAAACAAGATGGAATCACCGTATGAACAAAGGCCTAAAAAATAACTACAAGCTTGTGACCAGCCAGAATTCTGCCCTTATTTTAGACCACTTATCTAATTTCTGCAGAAGGGAGATCCTACTTGTAGCTACTAAGGTGCATTCATAAGGACTAAATGCGAATCAATGTGCCTTGATATTTTATAATGATAATAATTCTTGTTGGGTTAATCCCATGTCCATTTTGGAGACCAATGACATATAGGCTTTGGTAAGTTGACTAGCCAAAATTAGAGTTTCCTAAAACCTCATTGTAATAAGGCAGCTCTATTATGTGTAAGAGAGAGATGATTTGGGTAACTTGATATGTGAAGAGGCCTCGTGGTTACTCGGCTGGATAATCAATGTGAGGAAGAGATAGATGATTTGGGTAGCCTAATATATGAGGGGGCCTCATGGTTACTCAGCCAAAAATAACCCAAATTGGAGTTTCCCAAAACCTTACTGTAACATGTGGGCCCAGCATGTATAAAAGGAGGGAGATGATTTGGGTGGTCTAATATGTGTAATACGGACAATTGCTGGTTTAATTACATATCAATTTTAGGGGAGGTCAATGACTTGTATATAAGCTTTAGAAAAGCCTTACAGTTCGAACTAACTTTTGGAGTATGAGAGGCCCATGAAGGCTTATTGACCAATAACAATTCCATGTACAAAGATACATAGAAGCCCAAAGACTTGACTATATAACCCAAAGAAAAGCAACTTGTAGTGGGAAACAAAAATTTATAATGGACATCATAAGAAGATGGGAAACAAATAAAAATTAAACAAGGTTGGAACTTACTGTTTCAACGATGGGAAACAAATAAAAATTAAACAAGGTTGATTGTTGAACACATAAAAATTAAACAAGGTTGGAACTTAATGTTGGTTGAAGAAACCCTTGGGAGATAAGAAGTATAACCAACCATGACAGAAGAGAAGAAGTATTAACCAAACATTCTGGGAAATGCCGACACCTTCTAACCAAAAATACATGACAGGGAAATGTTGACACCTCCCGACCAAAAATAGGAAAAATAGTCCACTATATCAAGAAATATGAGATATAAGCACTCAAATACATGCATCAATGAAAAGCATGTGACACCTTTTGATGACAGAAAACATTCTATTTGTAATAGTTTATTTCATGTTTCATAGTTAATATTAGAAGTGCCTCACTTAAGAGTTTCAAGTTACATTAGAAGTTGATTCCTATTAGAGTATATATGTATGTGTGTGTTAACAGGGAAATGTTGACACATTTTGACCAAAAATAGGAAAAATAGTCCAGTATGGAAAGAAATATGAGATATAAGCGCTCAAATATATGCATCAATGAAAAACATGCGACACTTTCTGATGATAGAAAAGATTATATTTGTAATAGTTTATTTCATGTTTTCTAGTTATTTTAGAAGTGTCTCAGTTAAGAGTTTCAAGTTACATTAGAAGTTGATTTCTATTAGAGTATATATGTATGTGTGTGTGTGTGTATTTATATATATATTATACACACACACACACACACACTTTGCGCCATCATTGATTATTAAGGATAACAGTTATCTTCTAGTTCAAGTTTTTGTTTATCCTTGTATATCATTTTTCTTCTTCTTCTTCTTCTTCCTTGTTAAAGGTTAAGATAACCCTCGAGAAAAGGTACATTTTTTACCATATTTCTCTAACTTTTTACTGATTGCATCACCTTCAACTCACATTTTCTTCAAGAAAAAGAACGCATAAAGGCTCCTAACTCCTTACACAGCAATATAAAATAGTCGTTGCCCAAAACAAAAGAATTGCATAAGAAACCTCGTTCACATCAGTGTTTACCATCTTGTATATCAGTTTGGTCTCGGAAGATCAAAGAGAAAAACATGATTTTCAATCTTGCCGGATCTTGGCAATTTTCTAGCGAGATCTTGGTCTCAGAAGGGTCCCCAGACAAACCCCTTTCAGAGCCTGACTTGCTAGGATTCCACTCTTTTTGTGAAATCCTAGCAAAAATTCGAAAAAAATTGAAAATTAAGAGAATCTGAAGGTGAGATTGGTGAAGAAGTTCAAAGGGCTTGCTGGCCAGCGGTGGAAGAATATCGCTTAAGCCCCTCATGCTCATCCTCGCTGCTGTCTTTCCCCCTCACCTCTAGGCTTGTGGGTGTTGGTTGCCCCAAAGCTAGTGGGTTCTGGTCACGGGCCCTTTGCTTGCTCGTCACAGGTGACAAGGGAGAAGGGAGAAAGGAGAAACGGGAGACAGACGAGAGGCAGAGACGATGGGGAAGAATTTCAAATACAGAACTACCACGACCTTCTTAGTATCAAGCAGAAGAGAAACAGTAAACATCTATCAAAATTTTCCACATTATTAATGTGATCCTTGATATCAAATCAACCTATTGAGACTTGAGACTTAATTGCATAACCACCATCAGTATATTTCTGGATAAAATGTACCTGAGAGCAGTCACGCGAATGCATAGGTTGAAAAGAAAACATATCAACCCCATTTAGGATCATTTGCCTCAACACCTGTACATGCATGTCATTAAGATATTGGTGACAAAATGACAGGAACAAACATAGCTTTGAAAAGGTTTAAAGAACGCAATAATGCATCACATAGCACAAGCATTTAGGTAGGAAGTCACTTGGAGACAAATTATGCAAATACCACATTTCTGTTTAATAGAATAGAACATAAACAGCAGAAGAAAGAATAATATGTGCACAAAAAGTTTTAGACAGTTCAAACTAACTAAACCTCATCTGATCACCAGCCTAATCATATCTTTGGGATAAATAAAACAAGATGGGCTTTCAACAAGATTTTCCCTTCGAAAGTAAATTAGCTTAAATGTCAATGTGCTTTGTGCCTTATCATGCAATATTACTGGGAGCAGAGAAGCATAATTATAATTAAAAAATTTTATGAACTATTCAATAGTACTAACCACAAATACTTATAAAAGCATTATTAATTTCATGAAAAACCTCATAGATATATCAGATATCCCTCCATGATATGGTTCATTTAGAGTTTCATCTCTCCCTCCCTTTTAGTCCCCATTCCAATTAGTTTGTAGGGAAGATAAAAATCAGGCAAGTACATTACAGAGCCCTTCCTGTGGATATCCCTTTTTTGCACCCTCCGAAAACAGAATCAGACAGACATCGATGATTTTTCATTATCAAAAGACAAATTTCATGATTTCATACACCATAGAAAGGGTTCAACAAGGTTTGATACAAATACTTAAAAAATCCAATGACTAACAGTTACAAAAAAATCAAGAAAGAATATCCAGAACTACAAATTTCTTAAGGGAATTTAAAAAATGATAAACAAGAAAACTAAAATGCAAATGTACTTAAACTCAGCCTACCAAATTTATCTCTTCAAGATTCACGCCGCGACGAAGCATTCGATCCCTACGTTTTGCAGCGATAACTTCTTTGCGTTGTTTCTTTTTATCACCTAGTTAAAAGTATTGAAAATAAAAAACTTTTATTGATAGCACCTCCATGATATGACACAAAGAAAACAGGTGAATTTCGGCCAACAAGATATTCAAACACCAAAAATATATAAAAAAAATAAAACAAAATAAAACACATAAAGCATTGTACAATCAACTTTATTTAGCAGAAATTCCTTGCACAATTCACTAGACAAAAAATACTATTAATCATCAAGATATGTTTAAGTCCCAATACCAAAATTTTGTAAATCAATAGGCTTTTATAGTCACCCCTTAAATTCGATAGCATATTACAGAATAAGTAATTGTTTTAAATTAATAGAAGTGAATAAATGAAGTTTCCAAACCCAGCTGACACTAGTGCTTCCAGTTTATAAAAATAAGTAACTTCCATGCCTTAGTACAAGCATTAACCAGGCTTAGAACAGCATATACAGAAATGACAATTAGTTGAATAATGGAAGAGATGTTGTTGGATATAAGTATTTCACATTGAGTCATATTAATTTTAGTTAACCTTTCCAAACTGGAAAAGAAAAACCGATTCTGATAAGCTGAAAAAGCTCAACCCGAAAATCAAGTTCTACGGCGAATTGACATTAAGTAGTGCAAGAACACTCTTACCTGAAACTTTTTTGCTCTTCTTACATTTTTTGACATTCATAGGCCATGAATTAGTAACAGTAAAATCCTTTTTCTTCTTTCCAAACACTCTTCTCGGTTCTTTCACAAAATAAAGCTCGTCTAAGTCACCTTCTGAATCAATATATGGTGCTCTTCTATCAGAATTGCACTTGGACTTCCTTCTCAACTGAGGTGCCTTCATTCCATATTCTTTTGAAGCAAGTTCTAAAGCAGAATTAGCCAGTTTCCCAAGATGAGCATCATTAGCAGAAAGGCCACAGATTGCATCTGGATGGAATAAGTCATTACCAAGTAACCATTTGGTTTTCAGGTATTCAGATTGACCACCAATTCCTTCCAAATAGTCTTTTGCTACCTCGTCATCAATCTCAGTGTCGCTATCAAATGATACACCATCTGATTCACTCCCACTAGAAGTTTCACTAGATTCATCATTACTGGGCTCATTATCTGAATCTTGACTTGCATGGTCATAGATGACATCATCATCTGCATCAGCCCCAAGTTCATTTTCATCATCTGAACCACTAATATCTTCCATGTAAAGTTTTACACCGCCAATAGTGAGAGACCCATTGTTTTGCTGGAAAGAAAAATCATCTTCTATCAATGTCTCAGTTTCTTCCATTGCAACAACACTGGCAGTGAAACCTTCCTTTTCTTGTTCAGAAGCACCAGCCTCCTTTTTTCCTCCTCATGATAACCCAGACCCACATGATAGTCCTCTCCCAACACCAAGCGCAAAGCATAATCTTCACTTAATTCTTCAACACACGGAAGAGGCCCAGGCAATCGATCCTCATAAGCAACGGTCTCTGCCGAGCTGCTTTCAAATATAAATAAAGATGAGTCCTTTTTTCCTCCAAGAGTTTGTCCATTTGATAAATCCATAAATGATGCCCCCTAAAAATCACATTCATCATCGTTATATGAGTTTTTAACTGAATATATTCCTCTGCTGGAAAAGACACACAGCTTATCCATAAATATAAGCAAACATCTTCAAACTTTTTCAACTCTACTAAAGCAGAAATGTCCTTCCTGTAATAGCTTAACGCACTTTCATGGTTGAAAAACTAAAAACTGAAATACGGAGGAAAAAATCATTTCTGTATCTTATTGACTGCAAAAAATTAGGCATAAGCTGAACTTCCTCACTACCCAGTCCATTTAACTCTGTGGAACCACTGGCAGATTCACAATGTCTAATGTGGAATTAAAAGAAAAAAGAGTTCGTTTAAAAATCTAAGCCAAAGGAAAGGCAAGTCAGTTTTTCACCAGATGTTTAACCACGCAATAAATAAATGATTGATGTCCCCTAAAAATCACGTACTTCTTAACTAAATATATACCTCTACTGGAAAAGATACACAAATTATCCATAAACCTACAAGCAAACAGCTTCTAACTTTTTCAACTTTTCCACAGCAGAAAAGTCCTCCCTGTAAGCTGTAACAGCTAAATGCACTTCCTATGGTCGAAATACTGAAAATTGAAACATGCAGGGAAAAGCAATTCCATCTCCTTATCAACTGAACTTCCTCAATACCCAGTCCAACTAACTCTGTGGATTCAATACTCAAAAATGGTAGATTCATAAGGCCTGACATTCTATCACAACAATAATTCTTTAAAAAAAGCCTAAGCTAAATGAACAACGAACAATCCAGCAGCTAGCTCAAATTGTTACAACATCTTAGTTAACAATCTAGCAATTTCCACACATTCCTACAGCATGAATTACGTCCGATTTCAATACAAATCCACACAAAAAAAGGATATCATCAAATCTGAGGTCACCTGAACAACTGGGTCAGGGTATGTGTAACCAAAAGGATTGGTGGATGGGGGCAACGAAACCTCCTTTTTGCCATATTTCCGTGCCTTACCTCTACCAATTTGCTTCGAAGACTCCCCTGTATTCAAGTACCGATAGAAGCTACATAAAACTTCAAAAAGTACAGGGAAAAAATGGTAGAAAAAAGGAGAAAATCGCAATAGATTCACCTCCACCCTGATCCCAATCATCCAACAGTCCTCCAGAAGCGAATAGCTTCTTCGATCTCCTCCTACCACCCATGCCGGCGGTGGCAACGGTGGCGACCGTCGGCCAGGCAACGGCGCCGGTGGTGTTTGTCCGGCGGAGACGACGGGTGGGCATAATGGGCTTTGTGGGCACCCTGAACCTGATAAATGGGCCGCGTCATTGATTGGGCTACTTGAAATTATCGTCCCTTTTGACTTCCCATTTATCAAATTAGTGATAATATAAAAAAGATAGATTTGGGATATAGTTATAGCTAAACCTACAAACCAAACTCAATGATTTACCGTTTAATTTTTTATAACTATTTATGTTATGATAAATAGTCGGGTTTAAATAGCTTCCCACCTAATTATTCAAATTATATTCTTTTAAATAAAATTATTTGAACTATATAATAATAACATGTTCTAAAAACTTTACTATAAGAGTTAAGTCGGGCTGGGAACTTGATTTGACTTTACCAATAGACGCCTTTAAATGAATATAGTCCATACACTCTTTTTCTAATAAAAGGTGATTGATCATAATTGAGCATAGTTCAACTCTGAATTGATTAAACTGAATTTCTAAACAACCTTTTTGAATCCAAAAGTATGAAATTGAATCAAATCTGAATTACTTTCAAATTGAACCGAATCGAAATTACTTCAGTTTGAACCAAAGTTAGTTAAAATTATATTAGAATGAACTATTTTTTTATATTATTAGTATTATAATACATTTTAACTATCATAATTATTTTATCTATCTATATATATTACAGCAGGCATGCATCTCAAAATAATGATCACAAACTAATAAAATAAGTTAACTATAACCCACATGAAGCTTGTTGTTATAACTTTAATGTCAGCAAAATTATCACTATAAAACCTTAATCTTTTTTAGATTAAATCAATAAGAAACAAAATTTGATAGTAGAAGCATACTTGAATCTATAAAAGCAAAATAATTCTTTACTTTATTAAATTTTGATCTTCCAAATTGAACACTAATTCTTTAAGAGCAAAGTTATGCCAGAACGAAAAAGTACTTGCAAATTTGGGGTACTCATAACCCTCATTAACAATAACTTTAATAGATTAATTGAATTTATGCCAACGTTAAATAATAACATATGATACAATTATAGATGCATGTATATTTATGTTAAAAATCCAACAATCTCCCACTTGGACTATATATACAAAAATAATTGTATATAACCTTATGAGCTTCAATATAACATACAATATTATTCCAAAAATAACAATTTTATCCATTATTTAATATTAATATAGGATCAAGGCAATTTTTGTTACATATATCATAACTAAACTCATTCATGGTCACATACATCAATATAATTAAATAACATAGATCAAATATGAATGTGTAGCATGAAAATTACATGTAATTTGATTTAAACATGCTTATTTTCAACTGGTCTAACTTTATGAGATCACTAAAATAGAGTGAAACATAAACCAAATACTGTAATTCACAAACAAAACAAACTCCCACTAAAGTAGCAAATCAAATGATGTAACACCCAAATGAGCAACATGCTCATGAAAGACCTTGGGCGATAAATTTTTAGTAAGCGCATCTGCAACCATGGAGTTTGTCCCAATATGCTCTATATAAACTTTACCACTCGAAACTATTTCTTTCACAACAAGGAACTTGATCTCTATATGTTTTGATTTAGATGAGCTCCTATTATTATTTGAATATAATACTGCAGACTGATTGTTACAAAATAACCTTAATAGTCTCTCAATATTATCAACATTGCACAACCTTGTGACAAAGTTCCACAACCATATTCCATGATTGGATGCCTCATAATAAACTATGAATTCAGCTGTCATGGTGGAAGAAGCTATGAGTATCTGCTTAGCACTTCTCCAACAAATAGCTCCTCCAGCAAGCAGGTAGACATAGCCCGAAGTGGATTGATGACTATCTTGACATCCAGCAAAATTGGAATCAGAATACCTAATGATCTCAAGTTGATATGACTCCCGATATGTAAGCATATAATATTTTGTTTTCTGAAGATATCTCATGACTCTTTTGGCTACTTTCCACTGGTCCAATCCCAGATTACTTAAATATCTGCCCAATATTTTGACGCGTACATACTTGAACATATATAATATTTCTCACTACTGAAGCATAGGAAATCTTTTGCATTTCCTTTCCTTCTATGTCATTTTTAGGGTATTGATTGAAACTAAATTTGTCTCCTTTACAAATAGAAGTATCTCCTGGTTTACAACCTTGCATGCCAAATCTCTTAAGCACTTTTTCTATATAGGTTTTTTATGACAATCTGATTATACATCGAGAGCAATCCCAATGTATTTGAATTCCTAATACAAAAGACTCATTTTCAAGATCTTTAATTTCAAATTTCTTTGATAAAAAACTCTTGGTTTCATGCAAGAAACCTATATCATTATTGGAAAGTAATATATCATCAATATATAAAACCAAAAAATATACTTACTCTCACTAAACTTATGGTATATTCAATCAACAATTGCATTCATCTCAAAACCGAATGAGAGAATAACTTGATGAAATTTATGATACCATTGACGAGAGGCCTGCTTAAGTTCATAAATGAATTTCTTTTATTTGTAAACTATATTCTTTAAATCTCCCGATACAAAATTTTCTTGTTGCACCATATAAATTGTTTCATCAATGTCACGATTTAGAAACACAGTCTTTGCATCTATCTGATGTAACTCAAGATCAAAATGTGCCACTAATGCCATAATTATTTTGAATGAGTCCTTTGATGAAACTGGAGAGAAAGTCTCATCATAATCGATGCCTTCCTTTTCAGTAAAGCCCTTCTTAACAAGACGACTCTTATATCCTTCTACATCACCTTTCAAATCCCTCTTGATTTTAAATATCCATTTACAACCAACATATTTCGTACCTTCAGGCAATGGAACAAACATCATTAGCTTTCATGAACTTCATTTCTTCATTCATAGCATCAATCTACTTTTAAAAATTAGAACTCTTCATGGTTTGATGAAAGTTGATTGGATCATCTTCCACCATTCCATTGTTATCTTCATTCATCTAGAATTGCATTTCTCTTTTCTCTTGTGGATCTCCTCAATGGCATTTGCTCTTGAGGATGTTGAGTTTCCTCTTCTGATATAACTTGATGATTGTGATTAGGGAGATTTTCAGCATTGTCTTGTAATTCTGATATTATTTCTTGAACTACAGCAGGAATATGATCCTGATTATTATCAAGAACAATCATGGGAAGAGAAACTGATTCTTCTTCAAAGATTAAGTCTCTAACTTATTTCCCCATCTAAACTCAATATCTTCAGAGAAGTGGATATTTCCCATCTCAAAGAATGACCTTGTTGTGGAATCATAAAACTTGTACCCCCTAGACCGTTCAGAGTACCCAACAAAATAATAACTAACTGTTCTTAAGTCCAATTTCCTTTCATTTGGCCTATAAGGTTTTGCCTCAGCTGGACAACCTCAAATGCGTAAATGCTTAATACTGGGCCTTTTTTCAGTCCACAATTCATAAGGGATCTTAACTATTGCCTTTGTTGGTATTCTATTAAGAAGGTATGCTACTGTCTTTAGTGCCTCACCCCAGTGTGAATCAGGTAAAGTAGTATGAGCAATCACACTTCTTACCATGTATTTTAATGTTCGGTTTCATCTCTCAGCAACACCATTCATGCTAGGAGTACCTAGCATTGTCTATTATGGGACGATTCCGTACTCTTCTAGGAATTTGGCAAATGATCCTGGACATTATACACCTGATCCATCATATCTATTATAGTATTCACTACCACGATCAGATCTGATAGCCATAATAGTTTTCTCATGTTGGTTCTCAACTTTAGCCTTATATGCCTTAAATACGTCCAATGCTGAAGACTTCTCATGAATGAGATAAAGGTAACTATAACGAGTATAATCATCTATGAACGTAATAAAATATTATTGACCATTCCAAGAAGTCGTAGGAAATGGCCTACAAATATCCTTATGTATTGGTCCTAAGACGCTTAAAGATCTATTGACACCTAGTATCTTTATATTTGTTCGTTTTCGCTTAATGCACTTAGCACAAACTGAAAAATTTGATAAATTAAGAGAATCAAGAATTTCATCTGTCATAAGTCATTCAATTCTTTATTTAGAAATGTGTCGTAAACACTTGTACCAGAGTAAAGCAAAATTTTCATTGGTTGATTTTTTCGTACCACGTAAACCTACATGCAAAGTTTCATTAAAAGATGCAATAGTATTAAATAAATATAGATTATCATAAAAAGACAAGAAACCTGTACCCACAATATTTGAATTTAGAAAAAAGACTACACTTATTATGTTTAAATGAACAAGAGTAACCAAATTTATCCAACATAGAAATAGAAACTAAATTCCATCTAAAAGATAGTACTACAGATGTCTTTTTCAAATATAAATAATATCATATCTTCAATAATAATCTAAAAGTCCCTATTGTTTTAACTACAGCTGATTTGTCATCACCCACATAGATGAATCTTTCAATATCATTTGGCTTTCGGTAACTCAGGCAACCCTACATTGACACACTTATGTGAATAGTAGCACCCAAATCTAGCCACCAAATGTGTATTGGCAGTGAAAATAAATTAACCTCAGAACAAACAAAAATAAGAAATGGACCTTTCTTTACATGTCAAGCGTGATACTTAGTGTATTCCTTCTTCATATGTCCAAGTTCACCACAAAAGAAATAGTAAGAAGTCTGATTTTCTTTCTTTTGTTGTTGCTTGTGAGAACTATTACCAGCTTCCGTAGCCCTCTTTCTTTTTTTATTTTTATCCTAATAGGTACTAGCCAAGTGAACACTTTCATCCTGTTCTTGCTTCAACCTTTCTTCTTCTTGGACACAATAAGAAATGAGCTCATTAAGAGTTCATTTGTCCTGCTGGCAGTTATAACTGACTTTGAATTGACTAAATTGCATAAGAAGAAAAATTAAAACTAAATGCACGAGCAAATCCTCATATAGCTCTAACTTTAGTACTTTTAGTTTTGAAGCAATATTTGATATCACTAAGATGTACTCTCTTATGCTTATTTTGCATTTAAACTTCATTGAAATCAAGTTTGACAAAAGCCTACTTGTTTCAGCCTTATCATTTTTTATAAAATACTTTTCAATTTCTTTAAGAAACTCAGTGATTGTAGTAACCTTGAATTCCACGCTTCAGGATCATAAGACTTATGCGATTTAAACATTTACACTTCTCAATGTCCCATTTTTCCTCAACAGAATTTTTGTCCATAAGAGAAGCACGTTCTTCAATCCTTAACATAAGGTCAAGATCCATGCGGCCGAGAACGATCATCACGCTCTCTTTATAATCCTTAAAAATATCCTTAAGCATTGGAACTAAATTGATGTTGGTAGAAATCATAGAAGCAAATTTATTAATTGAAAATAGAATAAAATAACATGCACATAATAAGATTAATAATTCAAACAATGGTCAATCCCATCAACAGATACCTAGTAGAACATTAATATTTAGTCTTTAGACATAAATATTAATTTGTAAGTGGTACTCTTAGTGTAGTAATCAAATATGGACAATAAATCCTATCAAATATGGATAATAAATCATATCAAATAATAAACTTTCCTTTGGGCCTATTTATTATTTACATAGAATCTTGATAATTATCCCATATTTATTACTACAAATAAATATATAATTCTATCAAATATTAACTTTCTTTTGGGCCGATTAATATTCACATGAGTCAAATACTCATAACCGTCTTAATATTAAAAAATAAATTAAATTTTATAAAAAAGGCTACTTTGATAGTATATTGTAGTCATTAATAAATTTTCAAATATTAATTATGACTGAACCATTGAAACACCCCAAATCCGGTCCATGCTCATGAACCGAACTGGCATGTTACATGCCCCGGTTAGGTCGGCTAACCCGAACCCAACTCATGCGAATCTAATCTCGGCGTCTTAAGATGAAGATACGACTCGTCATGCATGAATAAATGCTCAAAATCCTAACATGATACTATATGGATGACGTGCAAGGTAATTCACACAACAATACGATTACGATCAAAATTAATAAAAATTCTAAAATACAACGAATAGAAGTCTACCCTAAAAGTGCAATTAGGGTCCACCCTGTCAAAATAATATATACAAGTATATATGCATATATCAACAATTTCATTCACACACAATCTAATATACTGTAAACTCATTCTAGAACTGGGGTCTCAACCCACAACGCTTTCACTGCACACTCTATTCATGTTTCACATTCTATCATGTCTTAACATTTAATCATGTCACATCATCATGTCTCAAGCATTTAATCACACCATTCACTATATAATAACATCATAAACACAATATAATCACTCAATCGACTGACATGTGTGCAAGCAACAACAGTGCTCCTTCGTCCAAACTTGCTCCTCCAACTCGTGATTATTACCTACATATAGTATAAAAACACGTCAGTAACAAGTGTTACTGGTCTGGAAAATAAAATAACTATAACAAGCTGGCTATGAGAGCAAACTTTTATATGAAAGAAAACATCATATACCCCACGTGAACACTCTGAAGGGCACTACTGAGGAGCCACTGGGCTGCAGACCCGACAGCATCCCGAACTTACTGATCTGCTGCTGCTGATGCCGCTCTCGGCATTTTCTTACTTCATTTTCTGGTCTCAAATCCTAAGCCCTCTCCTTACCTCCATATTTCTCCTGGCCTTGAGCACGAAGGCCGAGTACTCTCAGGCAGCCGCCTTTAGTACCCTTTGAACCACAAGTCCGAACATGGGCTGTACTAAACAGTACCCGTAAACCTCCACGTTCTCCGGGTGTGAGGAACTCAAACACGGAGTTGTCAAGATCCCTCGGGAATGGAACAGTCCGCTGGCACTAATCCAGAGCCCACGTTGACTGTCACGACATCCGCTCATGGTACGTGCAGTCGGTTTCTCCATCTCTCGTCTCACTGAAAACTCGATAAAATTATATATATAGGCCTGGGAAGGGATTTATATAATAGGCCCGAAGGCAGCTTGTGTTGGATCTTCTTTTCGAAATCATCCTCGAAGGGTTATTAATCCGGAAAACTGTTCGGTTAAATCGCCCGAGTTAAGTGGGATCCAATAAAATGCCACTTAACCCATCCTGCAAATAATAAAATAAGCATAAAATAGAAAAGAACGTAAAACAGAGACGAGTCCTAAACGGACCTGGTAGAAACTTCAAACGTGTCATCGCGCCTAGGCGGCGAGCTCCTACTCCGTACCTACACATCAAAACTAAACACTAACGCCCGCTAACTAAATGATGCATCAAACTCAATGAACATCAATCGACAATCAAATTATCATAAGTATGAAAATAATTCTAACTCATCCTATTCATACCAATTTTACTGTGTTTTTCTTAAGTTACATCATACCCGATTAACATGCTCAAATTTACTTTACATCATCGGATCACTTAACATACATTCTCAATTAATTGCTTCATGCAATCATCACTTCATTCATACTCATATATTTATCATGACAACTACTCAATTCTAGCATGCTATGCTAACAATCATCATCAATTTTAAATAATTAAATCGGAGGTAATTATACCTCACATCATCAGCAATCGGCGACGACTAGGGTTTCGTCGCGCATCTCGGAGCTTGAATTTGGCACTCATCGGCATCCGAAGTTCGATTAGGATCGACTGGATAAGCTCCGCGGAAGATTCGGCGAATTCCAGCAATTCTGGTTTTCCAGCGGGTTCCGGCAGTTTTCCGGCAACAACTGCTGGCGACGTCTACTGGCTGGAAAGCAATGGTATGGGGTACCATTGGAACCGACTCGGCGAGCCCGACACGTCCACGACGTCGATGTGGTCAGCTGAGGAGGTGGCTCGCCAGAAAATGGCTAAAACAGAGGGTCGGTGGTGGGTGACTAAATCCGGCCGGGATGGGCGGCGATGGGTTCCGATCTGGTCAGGGAAGCTCACTGGAGGGTCGAAGGTGCCGAGGCGACCACTCGATCGCGGCGACGAAGATCGCCGGCGACGGAATCGACGACGTGAGCGCAACGCGGGCGGTGCTTGGCGTGGTGCTTGGCACGTCGATCCGGCGTCACGGCGGCCAAATGATGGCCGAGACTGGTTGGGGAGGCATGGCGACGTCGTGGCGGGGCTAGTCGGCGACGATCGGCGGCCGGGTCGCGTCGGCGGCGGCGATGGTGGCGCGCATGGGGGAGGCGTCGGGAAGGGTTTTGGGAAGAAGACGTCGGGAGGGGAGAAAAATAGCTGGGTGGCAATTTCGTAAATAAGACTTGACTCATCTCCGGCTCAAGTCAAGTATAATAACTAAGTCGTATTAAATCCTAAAAAATTCATAAAAATCGGGAAAAATCCCATAAAATCAAACAAACACCAAAACATCATAATGATATGCTCTAGAACTATCAACCCACCCAACTGCCCGTAACGCGTCCTAACGCGGTAAACAGCCTAAAACTAATTCTACGATCCACTATATATAAAAATAAAAAACAACTGGCATACTCTTATATATTCTGATAACTCATTCTGTTCTGCTGTGTTCATGACGTTATCATCATATACTTGGGTACGCATGACCCTCATAGCTCATACACGCGACTGGCGTCGGCTCAGTACACGTGTTCTGAAACTGACTCGACTCGAAAATAACGGTTGAACCAACCGGTTCTGAATATAAAACCCTGACTCGAATCGCGGGTTTTATTGAATCTAAAATTTTGAAACATAAATAGCATAAAACTTAAAGGTTATACAAGTACCCTTATTTGGAAATTTATAAAACTATACCTTTTATAGCGTTAGGTTCCTCACTTGATATTTTATCAAAAAGGACCTAGATTTGGGAATAAACATCTCATACAGTTATTTCCTGTATTTTCCTTTAATCCGATTTATGAAAATGGCAATAACTAGTACTGAATTTTAAAAACTCCAAATAGGTTGAAGACCATATTAATTTATTCTTTCTTACGAACTAGTATTATTTTGGGATTTATTATTTCTTACAAACTAGTATTATTTTGGTATCCAGAATCATTAGATCTGGATGTGATATGGAACAGTTCTAAACAAGAATTTATTAATTAATCTTCAATGATCTAATATGAAGTTGTTCGGATACTACTTGTTATAACTTTAATTTCAACTAAATTATACAGATGATAAAACTATCACTATAAAACTTTAATCTTCTTTAGATTAAATCATCAAAAACAAAATTTGATAGCGGAAGCGTACCTAAATCTATAAAAACAAAATGATTTTTTACTTAGATTTTGATCTTTCAAATTCAGCACTAGTTGTTTAAGGCTAAAGTTTATAGATAATGAGATGTCAGAACGAAAAGTTTATAGACGATGAGATGTCAGAATGAAAAACTACTTACGAATTTGAGACCATAAAGTCTTATTTATATTATTATTTTTCATAATTCCAATTTAACTCATCATAAAAGAGAAATTACAAAAATTATATCTATACATATAAATTCATACTTACATTAGTACCCTCATTAACCTTAATTTTAACAAATCAATTGAATTTAGGTCTAACCTTAAATAACAGTATATGATACAATTATAAATACATGCATATATTTATGTCCACATAAATATCCAAAATCTAACAGCATAAGCAATAAAGATTTTTTATTTTTTAGTAAATTTCGGTTCAGTTTGAGCTGAACTTTATTTACCCCTAAGGACTGTGAACATAATCTCCAAAATATCACTATAAATTGTATTCGGACATCCCATCCGTAGGAGCTCCCATTATGACATTTTTATAATAACTTACAATGGTCCTTTTTTATTGGCCATATGATTCATCCTTTTAAGTAATTTAGCGGCATTATTTATGTAAGCTAGAAGAAGCAAAAACGGAAAAAACGATAAGACATCTTAATTAAATAGTATTTAAACATAGCAAGGGCCTGTTAAAGAAAATCGCTTGACTTTGGATAGTTATAGGCGAAACTCAACGAGTTCAATTTGGTTAGATGTTTCACTCGCTTTAGTTTTGTTTTGTAGGCAAATGAAGCGTAATTTGAAATTTAGCCTATTTATGTATTATTTAGCTCGACTAAGTTGAATATTTATATATAAAATTGTGTTTTACATTTATATTGCATTCTTTTTTAAAAATTAAACTATTGCAAGATGGTTAAATATGTAAATTAACTAAAGCTTTAAATTAGAATTATCTCATTATACATTAGAGTGATAATTTAGTCTAATAGCATTTCAACATCTATTATGCATTTAATTATAATTTTGAAAATTTAATAATTAATAATACTATTAATTATACAGATCTTAACGTTGATCAGGTCTTAGAGCAGGTAACGCTATAAGACCTTACAAATGATTATAATTCTTATACATTATTCAATATATCCTAAGGAAATTAGAATACGTTAATTTTTAAAATAAAAATTAATAACAATATATCAAATATAAATATGAATAAAAAAATTCAAATTCGACGTAAACTCAAATAAATTTGATGTACGGTAGGCCCCACTCAACCTCGAATAAAATAATGGAAGTGAGTTAAGACCTGAAGACATCCAACCAAAACTCTGTCTCCAGACTCCCAACAACGATCGAACGACAGCCGTCCCAAACGCGTGAACTTCCTCACGCCGTCAACCGCTTCTCCGTCACAATCAACGTGACCAAAAATGGAAACGTCAACGACACATGGAATAGTCGCAGATACCCCTCAACTCCCAGATAGATACCCCTCAACTCCCTATTCTTCCCTCGCAGATCTGCGCCCGCCCCTTTCTCCATCAAAAGGTCAGTTCTTTCCTCTCCAAACACTCCAAATCATGCATCTTTTATGATTCTTGGTGTTGTTTCTTTGGGTGGTTGTTTATGCTGCTGTAAATTTGCAAAATTTTGATATTGGTTGTTCATTTTGTTATTGGTGCATTGTTTGTAGATCTAGTATGGGAGGTGGGGCGGCAATGGGTGGTTTCGGTGTTTCTGTGATCTGGGTTGTGGTGGCTCTTTGCTTCTTTGCTGGATCTGGGGATGGGTTTTACCTCCCTGGTAGTTATCCTCATAAGTATGAGATTGGCAGCACTTTGTCGGTGAAGGTGAATTCCTTGACCTCGATTGATACCGAAATGCCGTTTACCTATTATAGTCTACCGTTCTGTAAACCCCAAGAAGGGGTTAAGGATAGTGCTGAGAACCTTGGGGAGCTCCTCATGGGTGACCGCATTGAGAATTCGCCTTATCGGTTCAGAATGTACACTAATGAGTCTGATCTGTTTTTGTGCCGGTCGAATTTGTTGACGGCCAATGAGTATAAGATCTTGACGGAGAGGATCGATGAGATGTATCAGGTGAATTTGATACTGGACAATTTGCCCACGATTCGATTTACCAAGAAGGATGATTATTTTATTAGGTGGACTGGGTATCCGGTTGGGGTTAAGGTTCAGGATGTTTACTATGTGTTCAATCATTTGAAGTTCACCGTTTTGGTGCACAAATATGAGGAGACGAATGTGGCAAAGGTGATGGGGACAGGCGATGCGGCTGAGGTGATCCCTCCTGTGAAGAAGGGGGAATCTGATGTTCCTGGTTATATGGTTGTGGGATTTGAAGTTGTTCCTTGTAGTGTTCCTCATGACGCCGAGTCGATTAAGAACTTGAAGATGTATGAGAAGTACCCCTCTCCCATCAATTGCGACCCATCCACCGTTGCCATGGCAGTTAAGGAGGGCCAGCCACTGTCTTTCTCATATGAGGTTTCGTTTATTGAGAGTGATATCAAATGGCCTTCTCGATGGGATGCATATCTTAAGATGGAGGGTTCGAAGGTTCACTGGTTCTCAATCTTGAACTCTCTTATGGTGATTGCATTTCTAGCTGGAATTGTTCTCGTCATCTTTCTTCGAACTGTGAGGAGGGATTTGACTCGATACGAAGAACTTGATAAGGAGGCACAGGCACAAATGAATGAGGAGTTGTCCGGGTGGAAATTGGTAGTTGGAGATGTGTTCAGGGCACCAAGCTATACACCACTTTTGTGTGTTATGGTGGGTGACGGTGTTCAGATTCTTGGAATGGCTGTTGTCACCATATTGTTTGCTGCTCTGGGTTTTATGTCTCCAGCTTCTCGAGGAACTCTCATCACTTGTATGCTTTTTTTATCTTGTGTTGGGGATAGCTGCAGGTTATGTGGCAGTGAGGCTTTGGAAGACTATCAAAAGTGGTGACCATTCTGGATGGGTCTCTGTTTCCTGGAAGGTCGCTTGCTTCTTTCCTGGTATTGCATTCCTGATTTTGACAACCCTAAACTTTCTCTTGTGGGGAAGCCATAGCACAGGTGCCATCCCCATATCTTTGTTTATTATCCTACTCTTGCTCTGGTTTTGCATATCAGTTCCACTAACGCTCATTGGGGGATACCTTGGTGCCAAAGCACCTCATGTTGAATACCCTGTCCGGACCAACCAAATCCCCCGTGAGATTCCACCACAAAAATATCCTTCCTGGTTGCTGGTTCTTGGAGCAGGAACGCTTCCTTTTGGGACACTTTTTATTGAGTTGTTCTTCATCATGTCCAGCTTGTGGATGGGCAGGGTCTATTATGTCTTCGGATTCCTCTTAGTTGTTATGCTTCTTCTCGTTGTTGTATGCGCTGAAGTGTCCTTGGTCCTCACTTATATGCACCTGTGTGTGGAGGATTGGAAATGGTGGTGGAAATCCTTCTTTGCATCTGGATCTGTAGCGATATACATATTCTTATATTCTATTAATTATCTAGTTTTTGACCTTAAGAGTCTGAGTGGACCTGTTTCAGCTACATTATATCTTGGATATTCTTTGTTCATGGTTTTTGCCATTATGCTAGCTACTGGCACAATAGGGTTCCTGTCGTCGCTCTGGTTTGTGCATTTCCTATTTTCATCAGTGAAACTTGACTAAGTTTTGGATAGTGGAAAGCTTCTTCGGCTATATACGTGTTGGCTGTAGTTTGCTGCAGATCATTAAAATGGATCAAGTTAGAGATCGGTGGCCGGCTCATCTTTGATATTGCACTCTTATGTTCTAGAAGCTCTAGAAATTTGAATGGACAATAATTTCTTATTTATATTTTGTGTCTAATTCTTTATTTACTATTGTTGGACAAAATGCTGTATGGGAAATGTTATGAACTGTGGTATTTTTGTTCTCACGATCTGCAAGTTTTATGCATCCACTTTTTGTGCTCGAGACTAGAGCATCTGCATTGTTAGAGCATGAACTAGGTAGGAAAAGGTCTGTCTTGCTCTGGGTCTCGTAGGTTGCTTTTTACTTTGTTTCACCAACACTGTTGAATGAAATTACTTGCTGGGTCTTGCTTCCTGGTAGGTGTGATCATCTCTCTCCGGCTTTTAAACATTTAACTTCGAGTTGGATTGTGCCCAGGCCTATCTCCAAACAAGGCCGTAGTTTGAATACTCGTTTTTGAGTTGGCCAACTCGCCGAGTCAACTCGGCTTGGTGAGCTGCTGAGTCAAACTCGGGGTTAAACTCTATTTTATAATCACTCGGAATTTGACCTGGATAGACTCTATAACTCAACTCGGAGTCTTAATCAAACTCGTTTAATCCGAGCCAACTCAATAAGTCTGGCTGGTTTTCCATTTTGAGGAAAATATATGTGGGGAGTGGGGTTCAATCATATGATACCTTTCTAGGTTTAAGACTCCAACAGTAAGGAAAAAGTATTTGATCTTATTGTGTAACTAATTAATTAATTATCACTACTTAAAATTTATCGTAATTATTGAACTAAATGCCAAAAAAATACATCATTGATGAGATTAATCTCCCTTATTTTAGTTGACTATATAGGTGTAAACAAATTCCCACTCTGGCCAATTATAAGAGTTATTAGTTAAAAAGTTATATATAAACTAATAATTATGTGGCCTTCTATATAAAATCATCAAAATAATATGTTTTATTATCATAAGAATAAGTACGAACAAACATCATAGATATTTTAATAATTCAAAATATTTCTTATTTTAAATAACTATATATAAACGAATATGATAAATATTTATGTTGATTAGTTCTATTATTTAGTATCAAGGTTTTGTGCAAGACTCCTTTGTGATTTCGAGTTGACTTCACTTCATGGATGTTCAAGTTGATCCTGTGTTCGAGTTGGCTCAGAGCCACGATGGAGTCTTGCACATAAACTTTTACACTAAATAAGAAAACTAATCAGCATAAATATCCGTCATGTTTGTTCATACTTAATTATTTATATATGAAATATTGTGAATACTTATTCTTATGACATTAAAAGATAATATTTAGATGATTTAATATACAACTCACATCATTATTAGTTTTATAAATGCAATTTCTATCTAATAAGTCTTATAATTGACCACTTTTAAAACCGATGGGAATTTGTTTACATCCAATAGTGTCAATTAAAATAAAGAGATTAATTTGATTAATGTGGCTTTTTATAGCATTTAAATCAATTATTATAGTATTTTTCAGTCAATACTAATTAATTAATCAATTACTCACAATTTAAGAACAAATACTTTATCCATGTGTTGGTCTTAAACCTAGTAAGGTATTATATGTTTGAACCCCACTCTCCACATATATTTTTCTAGAGATGGAAGACTAGCCTAACTTGTCGAGTTGACTCGGATTAATCGAGTTTGATTAGATCTCCGAGTTAACTTGCAAAGACAATCTGAGGCATGACCATGGTTGCATGAATCGGAATCAGAATCAGAATCGGTTTTCCAGGGAGTCGGAATCGGAATCGGAATCGGAATTGGTCTGAATCGGCCAAGAATCGGTTCAGTTGAATCGGTCCAAATTAATTTAATTGGTCATATATAATAATTTGACAATTTATAATATAAATATATTAAAATTGGGTATTGATGTTATTTTGATATTATTCTGTGAATTATAGTTTATGATATTTTTAAATATTTTTTAAGATTTTTTTTAAAATTATTTAGAATTAATTATTATTTTTGACTCGAGTTAGACTCGAGTCAACTTTTAATTACGAGAATGCCACTCTTTACCCCCGCCGCCGCCGCCGGCCCGGTCGGCGGCGAGTCTCGCGGCGTCGATGTCAGAGGATGTCGGCAGCCCGGTCGGACGAACAGTCGGCGGCCCGGAGTCGGCGGCGATTCGTGCGTCACAGCCCGATTCGGTCCGGCCACACGTCGGCGGCGACGTTGCGAGGTCGGCGGCAAGGTCGGCAGCCCGGTCGGCGGCGAGCCCGGAGTCGGGACGCACAGCGGAGGGCGGAAACGGGGCGGCGGCGGGCGGACGAGCGGCGGCGGGCGGACGAGCGGCGGCGGCGTCGGGGGAGCGGGTTTGATTTTAGGTTTTTAAAATCCAAATTACTATTTTACCCATACTTAAATAATTTAATAAAAATCATACATAGGGTATTTTGGTAATTTCCTAAAAAACTGATTCCGATTTAAATCGGCCGATTCCGATTCCGAGTTAAATCGGTCGGAATCGGCCGAAAATCGCCGATTCATGGCCCGATTCGGGGCCGACCGAGTCGGCCCCGAAGTCGGATCGGCGCGACGCCGATCCGATTTAAATCGGCCGATTCCGCACGGAATCGGCCGATTCGTGCATCCGAGGGCATGACAAAATCAAGTGTTTACCGGATTTTGATCCAGCGGCTCACCAAGCCGAGCCGACTCTACGAGTTTGCCAAGCCAAAAACAAATTTTCAAATAATGGGTCATGCCGTTTGCTTCTTTGAAAGGTTAATCCTCTAGACAACGGCAATAATAAGAATGGTTAGCAGAATTAAGGCATACAATCAATGGGAGACTTAAGATTAAGTAAGATCTGGAACTTTATGTTACTAAATAACACATCCACCAGCAAAAGGAATTGACTCGCTTCTAATGAATTCCCGGCCAGTGGGTTGAGTAAAGATTTGTTTAGGAAGGTTATAATTTTTTTTTTTAAAATGATTTATCTACATAGGAATTTTTATTTATAATATTAGAATATATTATTTGTTTCTAGATTAATATTTACAAAGATTACTATTTAAAGTTGTTTTACCTAATTTTTTATTCATAATTTTGCCAACCAGTTTTAATATATATATTAATAAGATATATATTTTGGTCACAAGTGCTAAATATGTAAACCATTGTATTACAACTTGTAGACGGCTAGATGATTGGGGTGTATTCGTCTTCAAATTCTAACTCGAAAGTTAATACTTCGAACTCACACCTCTTTTAGGAAAAGTATAAATATTTCTCGAGAGAATTAGTAAGAATTTGCGAGTGAATTAAATTCAACTGATATTAAGGTAAGCAAGAGAATCACCTGGTGGATTGTTAGTGAATTATAATTCTCTATTGATTACATGGTGAATTATTCTAATTTTATTCAATTTATAAAATAAAATATATTAGAAAAAACTATCATCAAAATATTAAGATAATTCATAAATAAAATTTGTTTACATAAGTTTTATAGAAAATCCGTGACAATATATATGTATATATAAAGATACATTTAAATAAAAGTTATGGTAAGTTCGAACCACTACCTCGAACAAAAAAATTGATTGTGCTTTCTCTACTTAAGCTAGAGACATATTATATCCAACGATGCAAATAAAAACTCTTAAGTTACTACAATTCGATTGCACCTACTTAATATTTGACGATTGATGTCTTATAAACACCTCAGTGAATGCTCCTTCGCTGTCGCTTAACATTCAAGCAATGCAAATTTTTTTGAGGATAATACAAAAACAAACCATTTTGATAATTAAATAATATTTCATCATGTTCTTAGGAATTTTCAAGCAATGTAAATTGTATTTATTTTAATTACTGTAGAGGTTGGATTTTGATGGTGCATGAAGAGTGGTTGATCAAATAATTGGACCATTTTGATGAGTGTTTTGCATAGTTGCAAAAATTGGAATTGGACATTAAATCGGATTGGAATGGAGCCATTAAATCGAACCGATTTATAAAAAATCGGACAAGAAACAGTCAAAATCGGTGAAGTTATATAACACATTAGAACGCGTTATAAGGCAATTTGAGTGGGTTATTAATTATATAATATATCATTGTAATGTTAAGGTGTGTATTATATATTATGAGGTCTTTTTCCTATTTTTCTGGATTTTTTAAAGATTTATTACGAGATAGTTATTATTTTTTATTTGAGTCTGAGTCGAGTTAACTTTTATTTACTATATTGCTACCGACCTGTTTTACCTTCCCGACGCGCTTCTCCCCCCCGCCGAACCCTTAACGCCACCCTAATTCACGTCGCCTCAACGATATGAACATAATGCTTCAAGTAGCTTTTCATGCCAATCGCGTTGATTATCTGCCACCATCTTTTGCAGCATTTGTTTTTAAATCTTGTTGAAAGATTCCACTTGTCTATTAGACTGCGGGTTGTATGGTGATGATTGTACCATTTCAAAAATCAGAATTGGAATCAGACGTTGAATCAGATTGAAAGAGAGTCATTGAATCAAACCGATTCATAAAAAATCAGATAAGAATTGGTTTACTTAAATCGGTCAAAATCAATGGAGTTATATAACACATTAGGATGCATTATAAGGTAATTTGAGTGGGTTATTAGTTATATAATATATCATTGTAATGTTATGATGTGTATTATATTTTATGAGATTTTTTCCTATTTTTCTGGATTTTTTAAAGATATATTACGAGATAGTTATTATTTTTTACTCGAGTCTGAGTCGAGTTAACTTTTATTTACTATATTACTACCGACTTGTTTTTCCCTCCAGACGCTTCTCCCCTCCGGAACCCTCGACGACATGACCATAATGCTTCAGGTAGCCTTTTATGCCAATCGCGTTGATTATCTACCACCATCTTTCGCAACATTTATTTTAAAATCTTGTTGAAAGATTCCACTTGTCTATTAGATTGCGGGTTGTATGCTGATGATTGTACCATTTCAAATCTGTGTTGTTCAGCTAACTCTGCCACTTGCCATGCCATGAACGATGTGCCATTATCCGTAATAAGCTTCTGGGGAACTCCGAACCGACCGATGATATTTTGTTTGATGAATTGAGCGACACACTCTCCTGTCTGTTTCCTTGCCGGTATTGCTTCACCCCACTTAGTAAAATATTCAATTGCCGTTAAGATGAACTTGTGACCTTTTGACGATAATGGATGGATGAGACTGATAAAATCAAGCCCCCAAATCTGAAATGGCCAATAAGCACCTATTAGGTGCCATGGTTCTGGCGGCATATGCTTCAAAGGCGCATGCAACTGACACTTCTCACATGAATGAGCAAAATCCATACAATCATTATATATTGTTGGCCAAAAGTATCTGAAGTGGAGCAAAAGGTGATACAGCCTTCTTCCACCTTGGTGCTCTTCACAAGTCCCTTTGTGAGCGTCTCTCATAGCCTTCAAACTTTCCTCCTTAGTCAAACACCATAATAAGACTCCATCAAATCCTCGGCGATACAATAATTCTCCTTCCATGGGATGATGTGAAGCAATTTGTTGAACCTCACGAGCCTTGTACCGATCACTGGGTAATTGGTGGCATACCCAAAAAGTTGATGATATCTCCATACCAATCCTCAAACTCCACTAACGTAAAGCTTTCAACTACAACACTTGACGATAAGACTACACCAGTAGGCGCATCATGACAAGCAAACCAAATAATTAGCTCTATGACTTCTTCTTTAGAAATGAATCTTGATCCTAATACGGCGAGTGCATCTGCCATGTGATTTGTAGAGCGAGGAATATGTTCAAACATCACTTCTTTGAAATTCTTCATTAATTGCATCAAACGCGCCTTGCACACTATCAAATGTGCTTCCTTAACTTCAAAATTCCCTACGGCTTATTGGATTACCAATAATGAGTTGCCTCAAACTAGCAAGTATTCCACTTTCAAATCCTTTGCAAGCAACAGTCCAAGTAATGTTATGATGTGTATTATATTTTATGAGATTTTTTCATATTTTTCTGGATTTTTTAAAGATATCTTACGAGATAGTTATTATTTTTTACTTGAGTCTGAGTCGAGTTAACTTTTATTTACTATATTACCACCGATTTGTTTTTCCCTCCCGACGCTTCTCCCCTCCGGAACCCTCGACGATATGACCATAATGCTTCAGGTAGCCTTTTATGCCAATCGCGTTGATTATCTACCACCATCTTTCGCAACATTTATTTTAAAATCTTGTTGAAAGATTCCACTTGTCTATTAGATTGCAGGTTGTATGCTGATGATTGTACCATATCAAATCTGTGTTGTTCAGCTAACTCTGCCACTTGCCATGCCATGAACGATGCGCCATTATCCGTAATAAGCTTCTGGGGAACTCTCGAACCGACCGATGATATTTTGTTTGATGAATTGAGCGACACACTCTCCTGTCTGTTTCCTTGCCGGTATTGCTTCACCCCACTTAGTAAAATATTCAATTGCCGTTAAGATGAACTTGTGACCTTTTGACGATAATGGATGGATGAGACTGATAAAATCAAGCCCCCAAATCTGAAATGGCTAATAAGCACCTATTAGGTGCCATGGTTTTGGCGGCATATGCTTCAAAGGCGCATGCAACTGACACTTCTCACATGAATGAGCAAAATCCATACAATCATTATATATTATTGGCCAAAAGTATCTGAAGTGGAGCAAAAGGTGATACAACCTTCTTCCACCTTGGTGCTCTTCACAAGTCCCTTTGTGACGTCTCTCATAGCCTTCAAACTTTCCTCCTTAGTCAAACACCATAATAAGACTCCATCAAATCCTCGGCGATACAATAATTCTCCTTCCATGGGATGATGTGAAGCAATTTGTTGCACCTCACGAGCCTTGTACCGATCACTGGGTAATTGGTTGCATGCCAAAAAGTTGATGATATCTCCATACCAATCCTCAAACTCCACTAACGTAAAGCTTTCAACTACAACACTTGACGATAAGACTACACCAGCAGGTGCATCATGACAAGCAAACCAAATAATTAGCTCTATGACTTCTTCTTTAGAAATGAATCTTGATCCTAATACGGCGAGTGCATCTGCCATGCGATTTGTAGAGCGAGGAATATGTTCAAACATCACTTCTTTGAAATTCTTCATTAATTGCATCAAACACGCCTTGCACACTATCAAATGTGCTTCCTTAACTTCAAAATTCCCTACGGCTTATTGGATTACCAATAATGAGTTGCCTCGAACTAGCAAGTATTCCACTTTCAAATCCTTTGCAAGCAACAGTCCAAGTAACATTGCTTCATATTCTGTGCTATTGTTGGTGCAAAAATATGTCAAATTGTAAGCATGTAAATGCATCTTCCCTGAAGGCTCTACTAAGACAACCCCTGCTCCTCTAGTGGGTCCTGCTCCTCCGCGCATTCCCATAGCTGCTCCATCAAAATACAAAGTCCACTTTAGTAGTTCCTTATCCGTGTTGAACTGGACTTCTTCTTCTTTCTTCTCGGATGGTAGAGCCGAATGGTTGGCGAATAGCTCGGCAATTGCTTGACCTTTCACTGCTTTTTGTGTGACACACTTGATGTCAAACTCCATCAACTTCCAAAGCCATCTTTCTGCTCTTCCCGGCAAGGCCGGTTGTTGGAGCAGGTGTCGAACAGTGATGTACCACCAAATGTACTTCATGTGTAAGAAAGTAATGTCGCAATTTCTGTGAAGCAAACACCAAGGCTAAACATGTTTTCTTTATCTTTGTGGACCTTTGTTCAATTGAAGTCATAGCTATGCTTAAGTAATACACAGGTTGTTCTCTCCCAAGGTCATCAGCCTGGACTAAGATGGTTGCTGAGTGTTGCTTCTGTGTGAGAAATATATAAGATGAGTGGTCTATCTGGTACTGGAGCAAGTAAAGTTGGAGGCTTTAGCAATCCTACCTTTATCTCCTCGAAGGCTCGCTCACACGCTTCCCCCACTCAAACTTGTTACCTTTCTTCAACAATTAAGTGAGTGGCAGAATTATTGACAACAAGTATGAGATAAACCTCCGAATGTAATTGATCTTTCTCAGGAAGCTTTGCAATTGACGCAAAGATGTAGGTGGACTCATATCCCTAATAGCTTGAATTTTGGCTACATCAACTTGGATTCCTCGCTCGTGTACCAAAAATCCTAGAAATTGCCCTGACGAAACACCAAAAGCACATTTTTGTGGATTCAACTTCAAGTTATTTACTCTGCACCAGTGAAGTACCTTCCGCAACACCTTGCAATGATCACTTCTTGCTTTTGACTTCACAATTATGTCGTCAAGATAATCCTCTTTTTCCACATGTAGCATGCAAAAATATATTGCATCGCCCGTTGATAAGTAGCTCATGCATTCTTCAAACCAAACGGCATTACCGTATAGCAATAGATTCCAATAGGCATGTAGAAAGCTCTCTTTTCTTCATCTTTGGCTATCATATAAATCTGATTGTAGCCACTAAATCCATCTATGAAAGAAAACATTAGACAACTAACTACATTGTCAAGTAAAATATTAGGGATTGGTAAAGGAAGTGCATCCTTAGGATATGCTTTGTTGAGATCTCGGAAGTCCATGCAAATCCTCATCTGACTATTCTTCTTCTTTACCGGAACAACAATTGCCAACCATTCTAGGTAGTTGATTTCACAAATGAAGTTTGTCATCTTCAACTTCTCCATTTCTGCTGTGATCATGGCCTCGATTGGTGGACTAAACTTTTTTCTCACTTGCACATTTGGAGATACCCCTGGCTTAACTGCAAGGTGGTGTACTGCAACTTCGGATGACAAACCTCGCATTTCATCATATGACCATGCAAAACAATCTTTATGACTTCTAAGTACATCAATGAGTTGTCGCTTCTCCATTTCTTCTAAACTTGATCCAAAAAATTTGGACGGGGCTCTTGATAAGTTCCCAAATTGATTTCCAGAAGTCGTTCTGCTATTAGAGTAACTCTATCTTCAAAATAACTTGGTGCTTGTTGTTTTTTTTATCTTGTAGTCCCTCTTCATGTGATATTACTCCCACAAACCATGATCACATTGATCCTTTATTTTCACTTGATATGCAATAAGGAAATAATTTTGACATGATTGAATCTTACGGTTCCAAGGTTATGATCTCAAATTCATCTAATGAATTGTATTTTTTTTCGTCCAAGTAAATGACCTTCTCACAAAAGTTCATCACTGGCATTTCCCATTGTCCTAATACCATGGCAGCATCCTCAATTACCATGTGATCTTTCTCTTCTTGACTTTGCACTTTTTGGAGCGATGGCATATCTTTAATTTTTTGCTTTGGTTGTCCTGAATGCACTGTTACCTTTAAAGGTACTAATGAAGCTTCCGGTCTTGGTGAAATTGCCAGTACCAATGGAAGTGGCAACTTGTGTAATTTTGCTACTTTAGGAGGCTTCGGCGGTGGATAATTAGTTGTTGGTTTAATAAAGTCTGGCAAATCAAGTGTAGCAGGATAGATATGACTAGATGGTTGTGCTCGAGCCAACTTCAGGACATTTCCCTCCATGAAGAATGCGGCATCCACAAAGTGCGCTTCCTCAAGAGCAAATGGGTTTCGGAGCCCCCAAACTAGGATCTGGCCTCCTTTACTGGGTGCAACTTTAATGCATTGGTGCCACGAAGATGGCATGCATCGGTGGTCATGAATCCATAGTTGCCCAAAAAGCATCTGCCACATTGGATCAACTTCTAGATTGTGAAATATATGTGGTAAACTAAAAGGACCAATAGAGATGTGTAAACACACCGTTCCCCATGACTCACATGGTACATGAGACACTGAATTGATTGTGGTATTATCTGGCATGAGGTTTTCCTTAGTATAACCCAATTCAAACAACACTGAATAAGAAGAATATTGATTGATGATCCTTGTTTCACAAGTGCTTGCCGAACAAGCTTGTATCGGTGTTCCAGACTAACAAATAATGGTCGATTGTGGTTGGGCTCAGGGTGACACAAATCGTTGTTGGAGAAAGTGATGATTCTAGCTGGCATTGGTAAAGTATCGTCAACATGTAGCCAAGACCGGTTAGTACTGGATCTTTGTTCCTTATTTACTCTAGTTAAAACAGGCAAAGGATATTCCAAGTATTCTACATCTGTGATGTAGTCTTTTATTCCACTTGAGTTCATAAAGAAACCATCTTCTCCTTTTCTAATTACAAATTCTGACAAAGCTTGTTCAATTGTGAACTGGGCAATGGGTGAGAAGTGCAACACGTCAAACATGTGCACTAACTCAGGTATCTTCCTTAACTTTTTTATAATTGTCATTCAATCAACTTCCTTTTTTGGTGTGGAAGGAGAGGAAACCCTCTTTCCTTCTTTCGCTGAACTCAAAGGAGCCTCCTCCTTCTTACTTTCATTTCTTTGAGGTTGTTTTTCCTTTTCCAACTTCTCTTCCTCGGGCTCCTTGCCCTTGCTTAGTTCATCTTTTTCTTTTTCTTCGCCTTGCACCTTCAACGGTGAGGTCAAATGACTTGCCGTCATAACATTGGCTGTTGGTGCCTTTTGTGTTGTGGGAGCTTTATATTTGATTTCCCCTTTATTGAGTAATTCTTAAATTTTCTCCATTATGTTCTGACATTTAACTGTCTGGTGGCCAGCCATTTGATGGTATCAGCATAAATTATCTTTCTTCTCGTCCTCCTGCTTTGGCGGATTCTTTGGTGTCCATGGTGTAATCTTTCCTTACTTAACCAAAACATCGAACCACCTTTTGGTATCTCTAACATTGAAGGTGTAATCATCTATATTCCTCCATTCGCGCCATTGTCAGGGTGCAGCTTTTTGCCCTTCGTTGTTGTTCCATTGTTGTTTTTGCCGACCTTGCTCGTTGAGTTCAATGACAACATTTGTTGATACCTTAGCATTCTTCAAGGAAGTAGAAACCCTTCCAAGTTCCTCAAAGATTAACACCCTTTAAAAAAGTTATTCAAAAGTGTTGCATTGCGCACTACTTAAGAACCAAGCAGCCAGTCCGGCATTCATTGCACAAATCTCTACAAGTTCCTTAATGTCAAGGGTCTCTTCCATCTAAGATGTTAGGCTTCTAAACCTCTTCACATATGTTGAAAATTGCTGGCTCGGTTCTCTTTGACATTGTCATAAGTATTCTATCTTTACTAGGATTTCCATTAACTAAAAATGTTTTGTGAATTGTTCAACACACTTATCCGATAAACTAATTGATCCGAGAGGGTGGTTATTGAACCATCTTAAGGCATTGCCATTGAGGGATGTAGGAAATTGCTGCAGCTTTAAATTCTCATTTGTTGCAATTGCTCAACACTCAATCTCAAAGATTGTAATGCGATCTCCAGGATTGCTATCTCCGTTGAACTCTGTGAAGTTTGGGCGCTTGTATTTTTCTGGCAAGTTTTCTGTGTAAACTTCATTAGCTAAAGGACAAAAATGTTTTACTGCTTCACTTGGTTCTTTATCCTTATGCACTATCAGCGCGGCAATCAATATGGTTTGTGCATCCATTGCGGCTTTCAAATCATCAAAGTGGGCATTTTGAACCGATACAACTGGTGTAACTGGCACCACTGGAACAGTTGTAAGATAGACTAGTAGAGGATAACTAACTGTGGCGGGAAATGATGGTTGAACCATTGACACCAAAGGCGGCGCTGTTGGGATGGGCACCGTGGTGGTAATCGGTGGTGGAAACACCATAGAAATCGAAGATTGGGGGATAGCAGGGTTGTACCATGGGTATAGGTACAGTGGCTCGTAGTGAGGCGGCTGTAGAAACCATGTTCAGTCCGACCCGATTGCATTGTGGGATAGTGTTGAGTCTAACTTGGCTCGGACGGTGAAATTATCAAAGGGGATGTTTGTGACATGGATCTTGAGACATGAGAAAACATGTTATTTACTCGAGGGGTGTTTGACAAATCCATGTTGGTTGGGGTGGTCGCCAAAGGCCTTTCCTATGGCGCCATAAGAATGCTTGTTATCGATTGGTTGGCTAGCTGGTCCATTTCGTCTGGACTTCACCGATTTGCTGGGTTGGCATCTTCTCTTCTGGATGCACTTCCCATTGCAACAGTGGCTCGCCTATTTAAAGCGAGTGCATCGTCAAGTACCGATTCAAGTTGTCTAATCCATTCTCAAAGTTCTTCATTCCAGTTTGGGTTTTCATGTTGCAAATGTGGGCTGCTGGCTCGCCCACATTTACAGTGGATTGTACTTGTATTTCAAGCTGATTTGTTGCAAGTGCGTTGGAAGGTTCTCCTTCACTAGTGCTTTTTTGTCTTGCAAAATTTCTGGTCTCGGGGGCCATCTTTTCGTACACATTATCTCTTCAAACTACACTGCTACCTCTCGATGGTTCCTAGTGGAGTTGCCAAAAATATGTTCAGACGCGGGATTGTGTGCCCCTGTAGATTGCGTCTTTTGATCTGGGTTTGAAGGTTCGGTGGGACCGAGGCGCCCTTCCCACGCAAAGAAATAGTACGATAAAAATAGAATATCACATACACAAAATAACATGCAGGAAATTTTACGTGGTTCTTTAGGGTTCAACTTGAATCCCTAAGACAATCAATGGTGAGATTGGTACTCACAATCCACTAATTTTCAATTCCTTCATAAATTACAAATCTTAGTAAAATTTTTACCACTTTAACTTTTTAACCTATACATAGCCTGTCCCTTACAAAAAATTTGATTTCGGTGTTACAACCTAAATAGGAAAAAGTCGTCATATACAAAATTTTACACAAATCGGAGCAAGGAAATATCTTAAAATAAATTCCGAGCTGAAATTTAAATTGATCTGAATTGAATCGGCTTGGTCTACAAGTAATTTGTTTGACAGCACCCATGGACAATACTCGCTGATGTGCTCAAGTGCAAAAAGTTGCCGGGTAAACAATATCCAAGCGGATATACAGTAACGGGTCCGGACCCGATTATCCTCCAAACACCATCTTCCTCCACAACGTTATCCTTGCCATCTCCGGTGTTCAGGACTCCACCTCCGGTGACGGCAACAATTTCTCAGCGGGTAGTGAGAGTTGTCTTTAGAAGGTATCAATGAGGGGAATCCAATAGGCAAACTATGGTAACCACTGGAAAGCGGCGATAGATTTGAAGCGTTGCACCCCTGCTCTAGCGAAGACAGCGCACAACAGCAATCGTTGGTGATTAAAGCTCGACTAATCTAGTAGATATGGTGACTTCAGTGGAGCAACTCCCGTGGGACGGAAAACCTCAGGTCTAGCAGCAAAAAGATGAAAATCTCCTGTTATGCTTCTTCTTCTTCTTCCAATGTTGAACACCTCTGCTTTTTAGTAGCAACACCTCTGTCGTGTGGGCTTCTTCTTTAGCGTCGTCAATGATCCTCTAGTGACCATGGCTATTAGTAACTTCAGAAATGGACGGTGAGGGCACGCTGTGGATGGGAATCCTTCTCCAGGCAAGAAAGTTCCAAGCTTCGCTACTCAGCAAGATGAACCTCTGTTTTCTCCCTTCTCCGGTTAACACTTTACTTCCAAATTCTGGCAATGGCAGCATCTAACTCCCGTAGGACTCCACCCAAATCCAAATATTAAATTTTACAAGCTTCACATTGGACACCATTCCGGGGCCGGGGACGAAATGACAAACTGGGTAGCGAAGTCGGCCTTTCACTACTACTTCCTGCTCTGGCTTTTCCTTTCTCCGGTTTTCTTGCTCTGGCGGGATAATTCACAGCGAGATTCTGGCGACGGCATGGGTCGGCTGCGGCATTTCAAGGCCTGGGACAGGAGATGGAAGTGTGACCTTCAAGTCAGGGTTCTTGCACTGGCATGGAACCGTTGGCCGTAAAAGTTGTGTGAAGAGGGTCTCAAAACCTGCGAAATGATAAACTGGGTAACCTTTCTCCTCGTCGTTGGAAGGCTCCAGGGAGGCTCTAGCGGGGGGAATGGATCACCAATGCCGGTGGAAGAGAGGGCTGGTGGTGGTGAATTTCCAGTGGGATCTGGATAGGGCTCCGGTGGGGAGTAGAAGTTTGACAGCGAGACTCCACGGTAGGAACTCCTTCAAGGCAACGGCTTGGTTGATGGTTGTTGGTTCGGCAATCTCCAAAAGAGGGAGAGCACTTTGGCGGTAAGACTCCAACAGGAAGGCAACTCCTTGGCAGTGCTCCAAAATGATGACTTCCAATCCGGCAGGGGCATTTCACAACGTGGCACTGCAGCAACAATCCTCCAAACGGCAAGGTAGTAGCAGCAAGCGGCAAGATTGGATAGCAAGGGGTGTACTCCGGTGATGGCTCTTTCGTAGCAGCAAGTCGTCGGTAGGCTTCTCAGCAGGTTGACAGCAGGATAGCGAAAGAGGCTCCTTGGCTTCACGAACTCATCCCCCAACAGCAACTAGGATGGATCTCCTCTCTGGCTAGTGATGCTTTGGCGAACTCCTTCGTAGCAGCGAGCAGCGAGGCAAGGCTTCACCGAGGCAGAACTCAAATAGCAGTGTGTGTGAGGCTCTAATAGTGCTCCCTTGAGACCGCACAAGACTCTGGCTTTCCGCTTCATGGGCAGCAACGAGGTGAGGTTTGGCAATGACAATCGCAGCAACCTTTCTCTTCTCTACAAGCTTCAAGGCAAAGAGGGCGGGGAGCGGCAAGTGGGTACGTCGTAGGCATGCACTACTGGGAATCAACTTCTTCGTTCCTTCGTGGCAGCAGCATTTCTTCTGGTTCATTCTTTCTCTTCTCTGTAGTAATAAACACAAATTTATTTTTTCTTTGAAAATTTTCTACCGCCTTCTTTAATAATTAAACTTAATGTTTTATAGATGTTAAAAGTCATTTTGTTTCATCTTTACCTGGCGTAGAATTATAACCGGCTCAATATTTTTTCCAAAAGAAGTTTCAGAATTGTATAAATCTTTTCCTCTAACTTCTTTTTAAAAAATATCCTTAGGCAAATTTTAAATAGTTAAAGATATTTTTAAAATCTTTCAAAACTTATTCACGTGAATGGATAAGTTATTTTTTCAGAATGTTTCAAAATTTATTCACGTGAATGAATAAGTTTAAATCTGTGCAAATACTCATATAAATTATATAAAGTACAATTCACCTTGATTTTTCTTAAAATTAATTATAAAAGTTTAAATAGTAGGAATCAATTCAATTATACGCTAAATTGTTTGTTTGGGAATAAAAATATTATATTATCATGTAAAATATTATTACGATGTAATTATATTTATTATATTTTTTCATTTTATACAAATGACTATAAAAAATATGTAAGATATTGTATCTATTGTAAATCATCAATATTCGAATTGAATCAAATGGAAGTGTGCTTGTGCTCTTGCTTGCTTGATTCGAGTTGAGCTTTGGCTCAAACATAATTAAGTCAAACTTGAATTCAATCGAGCTATTAGCACTTCTATTTTTAAGTACTTAAATAATTAAAAATATATTTTTATAATTTATGATGATTGCGTGGTTATAAAAGAAAGTACATACTCGAGCTAGGCTTAACCGCAAACCGCTGTGATAGGCTTAGTCATTACGGCCGTAGGCTGGGCCAATATGGAGAGTCGTGGGGATCTCAAATGCAATTATTTTAAGGAGCACATATTTCCTATAAGAGTTCATTTATTATTTAAAATATTTTATAAATATTATTAAAAAAAGGTATTAAAATAATATAAAAAGGGGTTAGGCCGGAGGGCCCTAACTTGGCCAGGTCAAGTTCTCCCGGAGAGACTTGTCCTGCCCCGTCTTTCGGGGTGGCTTGTCATGGGCGGGGCCCGACCTAGTGAAACAGTGGGCCACCGCTATTCCTGTAAGCAATTCGCTCATATTAACTTGATATATGAAGATCTGCACTAGCCGAAACTAATTTCTTTCATGTAAATTTATACCTGAATATAATCCCCATCCAAATTAACAAATCAAGCTTGAATATTGTATATAAAAATTTAATTTTTTATGATAATTATTGTCATTTATAAGAAAATGTAATGTGCTTTATGAAATATTTTACAGATATGTTAAGTTATATATATAAAAAAAGAAATCAATTTTTTAACAAAGGCATTTCTGATGACGGTGGGCGGCTTCCTCCTTCCGGAGACGCCCAACAGCCTCATCGAGTGCGCCCTGAAAGATCGAGGCCGGCGAGTTCTCGAAAAAATTCGAGGAACGTCGATTGTAGAGGCGGAGTTTGAAGACATGATTGATGCGAGCGCTCTGGCGAATTCTATCAAACACCCTTTTAGGAACATATTGGAGCCAAGGAATAGGCCTCAATTGGTCATGGCCATTCTCATGCCTGCATTTCAAATCCTCACAGGCATAAACTCCATCCTCTTCTATGCTCCTGTCTTGTTCCAGAGCATGGGTTTTGGTGGCAATGCTTCACTTTACTCCTCTGTGATGACTGGTGCTGTACTTGCACTTTCCACCCTTGTTTCCATAGCAACTGTTGATAGATGGGGTGGAAGAGTTCTATTGCTTGGTGTTGGAGTTTAGATGGTCATATGTCAGGTAATTGCATGCTAACCAATCTAATAATTTTGATGGTATGTTTGATTTTTCACCTCTTTGTAATTGAATGATCAGGTGGTTGTGGCCATAATCTTGGGTCTGAAATTTAGCAGTGAGAAAGAGCTGTCAAAGGGGGATTCAATAGCAGTGCTGATTGTCATATGTTTGTTTGTTGCTGCTTTTGGGTGGTCATGGGGGCCTCTTGGTTGGACCATTCCTAGTGAAATATTCCCACTTGAAACTAGGTCTTCAGGCCAGAGCATAACAGTGTCAGTCAATCTTTCTTCACATTTGTCATAGGAAAAAATTTTAGCTCCGCCCGGGAACGACGCCGGTGGAGACGCCGTGCGTCTCCACCGTCGATTCCGGGATGATCCACGGTGGAGACGCACGGCGTCTCCACCGGCGTCGCTCCCCAGGCGGAGCTAAATATGGTTCTTGTCATAGCACAATCTTTTCTCTCGTTGCTGTGCTCGTTCAAGTATCTGATCTTCCTCTTCTTTGCTGGTTGGATTACTTTGATGGCTATACTCGTGTACCTATTTCTACTGGAAACCAAGGGTGTACCCATTGAAGAAATTGTGTTGCTGTGGAGGCGACATTGGTTCCGGAAAAGAACAGTTCCCGCCATTGAAGATGATAGTACTGTTGGTGATAACCAAGGGAAGTTGAACAAACAAGATTGTTTGGATGTTTGATACGTAGAACGTAGAAATACATGAGATAATACAATTTGTAACTTGTTAGTAGCCCATCCATCCTAACTCAATACGTTGAAAGCTTAAGTTGAGCAGCTTAGTCATACAAGGTAGAGCTGCAAAAGAAACTGTCATTGAAGAGAGGCAACATACAAGACTTGCTTCAGAAACAAGCTCATGAGCTATATTGTTGTATCTTCTCCATATCCAACTACCATTGGCCCTTAGGTCATAAAAGCCATACAAGTCCGAGGTAGACTGTTGGGTATATCATACAAAAAATTGTACTAGATTACATAAGAACCATTCTTCAAGCTGCTGCTGCAAGTATATTGGAGTATTTGAAAAAGACTGGTTAATTAGTTGTGATTTTTCTGGGCCTCCACATCCTAGAATAACACTCTTGTCAGCGAAAAGAACATCACAATTGGACTTATAAGCAACTACTGGCCAGCTCTTCCGAAGTCAAGTGAGTTAGCTTCCATCTATGAGGGCAAAGTACTCTGCTTCCTCTCTTATTAATTCTAATTTTAGTAAAAAAATCAATGGTGAAGATCAATAAAATCAATGATAAATTTTTAAGCTACCTTTTACTAAAAATTCACCAAGTATCCATTTTATATATTTAAATTGTAACGCTAGCTTGTTACTCAATTCCACTGTTTAATTAGAACTTGTATGATAAGTATATACAACATAATTAATATTCAAATGGGTACCCGTATAAACCCGATTATTTATCGAAAATGGTATAAATAGTTGGGTTTAGTTTTAACTCAATCATAAATGACCAGGTTTGATATAAATAGTAAAAATTTAGAAGGTAAATTATGGGCTTGGTTTATAAATTTAATTTTAATTTAACAATACCAATACCAGATGGATAAACACCCCTGTAGGGCGAATACTGTCTTAAAAAATCATCTAAATTCTTAGTATATATTAAATCAAAGATTTGATGGAGATGTAACCGAGACCTATGCTCACCCACCTCAAATTTCCACATGCAGCTCATGTTAAAAGCTTTAAGATAGTAATGTCCTCCAATTGATCACTACTCATGTGTGCCTAATTGCATTGAGCTGGAAGCTCGACTTTGAACCAATAGTATAAAAATAACAACAATAATAGTGTTGCTGTTATTGTGGGCACCACATAATATGCCCACACGTCTCTCTCTATATATAACATTCATCCATGCATCTATCTATGTCAATCACTAATTAATTAACACTCATTTTTTCACCTAATAATATCGTGACACCGATGCTGTCCCTATTCAACTACTTGGAAGTCATGAATCATATTAGTTTGTTGGGGCTATTAACAAATATCAAAATTTAAAAACTCGAGATTAAAAGTCAATTTGCCAAGCTATAGAGTAAAAGTCAACTCTAATTGACTCATAGTCATATATATTAATTTTTCAATCCAAAAAGCAAATTGATATATCAAATTAATTAGTGATATTGTTTCCTTTTGATATTTAAAATTGATAAATAAATAATTTATACTATTTTAAATTATTAATTTAATTAAATTTAAAAAAATCTTCAAAACCTTTTATATTTAACTCGCAGTAAATCAGAAAAACTCGAGAGTCAATTATAAAAGTTGTAAACAGAGATTCATTTATTGAGTTTGAATTCGGAAAGTAACTGAGTAAAGTTGACTCGTGAAATTTTTAGACTTGAAAAGTAGCTTTAAAACCATGTGATATATGAGTTTTTAAGTTTTTTTATGGGTATATTTAAGGTTATAATATAATGATATTGGGATCTCCAACTAAATAAACATGGACTCCAAGTAGCGTACAATAATAGAGTATAGAAGAGACAAATCGATGTCCTAAGTTGTACGTTTTACGAGACCTTATAGTTTATGATTTTAGCTCATCTTTTTTATTCCTTAATCACAGATACTGCCCAGCTCGATCACGGCTCAACTTTTGTCGACTCTAACAGGTCAACTACTTGATATAACAGTGTTTAATTTGACCTTTGATTTGTGTTCTTTTTTTCCCCATCATTTTCTAAAGAAACTTGAGTCAAATAAGGTGTGCATTTGATGAAATGCTGCTAATTTAATGAGGTTTTGATGAACTGATTCTGAACTACATAATTCTGAGTATTTAAGAGTTTGAAAACTAATAATTGGTATTTGTGAACAGTATTGGTGGCATTATTCTTAGTCTTTAATAGGTTAAAAACTTGGAATTTAGACTGGCTCAACCACTCGTAGTCAACTCTAAATCAATATAAAATATTTATAGTATTATTTTTTTAATTAAGTAAATAAATAATTATATAAAATTAGTTTTTATTGTTCTTTACTGACACTTAAAATTAATAAATAAATAATTTATATTTCTTTAAAATATTGATTTAATTAAATTAGAAAAAATAATATAATTTAATAAAATTGGAAGTCATTCATAAAATCTGTCAATATAGAATTATTCATGGATCTTTATTTGAGAAGTCATAAATTAAAATAAATCGAAGAAATTTCTGGGCAAAAAGAATTTAAAAACAAGACCGGGGATTATCTTTCATTAGCTCCCTTGCCTTATTTTAAGTGATGAGATTATGGATTTTCCTTTCACAATCAACAAATACAAAACTAACAGTGTACTCTATGGAAGAATTAATTTGGCATTTTTGCCGAATTAATTAGATACCTATACACACTGCCAATTTGTAGAGCCCCTACCTAGGTACCAATATCCAATTTCGAAGACCGAAACCTGACCCAGAGTTTTATAATATTTACCTTAAAATTATATTCGTACCGGACATGGGACCCATTTTAATTTCAATAAATCTGAACCCAAATAATATCTAATTACACATATTCACACAAAAATATATAAATTTTATTTTTATAATATTTTCTCATTTTAGCCAAGAAAGTATACTATATTTTTTATATGAGATATATAATAGTACATTCTAATTTAATTACACCAAAGACAAATATTCAAACAAAATATCAATTAATAATTTTAGGTTTGGGTCTATATAATTAAGTCACGATTTTGTGAGACCAGCCTAAATTGAAATAAATAGGTAATGATGGACATTCAAACAAAGAATTATTAGTATAAATAGAATATAATAGTATTAGTAATATCGATAGTTGATACTTTCGCATTATGTTACCTATAATTAATATGAGCTTTTAAATTACAAAGTATTCAGATGAAGACGTAACTTTGTCCAATAACAAAGCAATACAGTCATACGTGTAATCTAAATAGAATGACTAGATTTTACGTGTTGCTTAATATTCATGCTCTTAATGATATTAAATATTTTCACATAAATATGGGTAAAATACGAATCCAATATTTTTGGATCGGATAATGTCCCGACTTAGCCAAACCGGGTGGTATCTCTACCACCAACAGGTAAACACCTTCACCTTAAAAGAAAATTCTAAGATACATGAAACAATCTACAATATACATTTTCAAGATGGTATATATTAGACCATTGAAAATAATAAATAAATTACATGATGCCCATAATTTTTTTTATTAATTACTTGACCAAGAGAAGAAGAAAAGTTCAAACTTGAACAGCATTTACACAGAAACAGCTGGAAATGGGGGTGTGAATGAATGAGAAAGGCTCCCCCTGCCACACTCGCGTCCCCCAGCTCCTCTCAAATCTCAACCGCGCTCTTCGCATTTATACACTTCCCGTGAGTATTGTCAAAGAGTCCCGCTCCTCTCTTCTTTTTTTTTTGTAACTGTAGTTTTAAATACGATCAATACGGCTCGATTACGACTTGGTTAATAGATTTATCGTAACTATTCATTATTTAAATTTTTTACCATTACCTAGCCATTAACAGAGTTTAAAAGATTCTATCATAAGTTAAGTTTTTACCGTTGACATATCACAAACTTATAATTTTAAATAGGTTATAAATTATACTTATTTAAAGTAACTTTCCACTCACAAAATCTAAATTATTTTAACCAACTAAATTATGGTAAACTAATGTGACAAATTGGAGAAATAAGTAAGTGAAAAACCCAAATTGATAATGACATCAAATAGAAACTTTAACAATCAAATATTTTAAAATCAAAGTCAAAGTAGAGATGACTGATGAGTTTTAAAATGACTAAATAAAAGTTGGTTAAATGGGTGAAATGATTACGGTAGAGCCTTCTATCATTATCATTTATATTTGAAATCAGTTTGATTAAATTAATTGAGTTTTTCACAATTTTTTAATATAGTTAGTAACTTCTTCACCATTTTTGTTCAATTTAATTAGATTAATCTGTAAATCGGGTTACCATTATAGCCCTGGATTTATAGGTCGATTTTAACTAAATTTTAAAAGTATAAATAAAATATTTTATTAAATATAGGTTAAAATAGTGTGATTTTTAACAAAAAAATTGGATTTTGTAAAAAACTTTAATTAAAAAAATTAAATAAGAATGAAAATAATAAGAAGACCTAAATTATGGTGAATTTAAAGACGACACTCAATAATATCAGGTAAAATGGCATGACAGGGCGTAATATTTAAAACTAGAGTACACACACTCAAACATGATTACATCGCATTGCAAGCCCTTTCATGAACATATACTTCATACAATCGTGGTCAATATAGTTCACGCCTACAATCCTACAATTTGAGAACGTCCCAACATATGCTTATGTTCTGAAAAGGAATATTAGAACATGTTGAAATATGGAATTTATAATGCATAAGATACATATACACGTGTCCATATATATATATATATATATATATATATATAATCGGATAACCTAAATTAAAAATAAGAATAGGAATATTTTTATGCCTTTGTCTGAGAAGTATTTTATCATATATATATATATATATATATATATATATATGATGAAAGTATTGCTGTTCTCTGCCGCAGCCATCTTGGCTGTGCTGGAATAATGCTTGGCCGTTGGATTAGTATCCAACGACCAAGATCAAGAGGGGGGGGGGCCGGGCGCGCGACGCGCGGCGGGCGCGTCGCGTGGCGGGGTGGCGGGCCGACAGGGGAAGAGGCGGGGCGGCTAGATCCGTCGCCCCGACCCCCGCGGTTACGTCGGCCGGGGTGGCGTCGCATCGGCCGGGGTGCGGCGGCGAGGCGGTGGCCGGCGGTGGCAGAAACTGTTTTTTTATGGAGAAGGGGGAAGTGGGGGGCTTGTTTCAGCCGTTGGATCCTCCCCCACCCTATATATATATATATATATATATATATATATATATATATAATACAGCAAAAGTTTGGATCAATCAAGTTAATATAAGGCACAAGATCAATTGGCTGTCAGAGTGCGTTCCGGAAGGTGCAGCACGTCGCACAATATTGCTTGATTCCCGGCCATGAACGCGCAAAATACGTAAATGGATGCATAGCACGTTTTTGTATCACTTATTTATTATACTCGTTAGGTCATCTCGCAATCTATAATTGCTTGGAGATATTTGCAAAGGTGGGCGCCGAATGATCAGTTCATTGATGTCTGACGTGTCTGTGTTCGAATTTAATTAATAAATTATAATTGAATAAAAACAAATTAAATATTAATATCTTTTATACACCGAATGATCGATGAAGCTGGCATTAATAATAATCACAAACTAATGATCTCGTGGTACTTATTAAAGTTCATTACTAAATTATTAATGAAAATTATTAAACTTAAAGGATGTTAATCTTAAGTTTTCTCATAATAATATAACATTTATTTGGTCAAATAATTTTTAAAAATTATGATTATAGTTTTTATGCTAAATGATATTAGAGAAACTAAGAAAATAAAAGAGGAATGTATAATTTAGAAATTATTTTTTTGTAAGAAAATATTGTGTTTTACAACATAAGAAATTATTGGATAATAAAATAACTATATAAGCAAAATAAATGTTTAACTTCTCCGAATTTTGATCAAAAAATTTTAAAAGTGGGCAACCGACTTTTCAAAACTTTTTAAACAAAATGATACCAATTACATGAATTTGGCTTGCAGTTTTTATCAGATGTTTCAACTTATAAGGCTCTCCAAATTTGGGTTCCATATGACGTTATTTATCATAACTTAATTGTCTCAAGTATCTTTTTTAGAAAAATGTGCCAGCATTTGCTGCCCATAACTATATAAAATTAGAGATAAATTTTGATTATCTCTTCTTTAATTCCTGATATATACATCTTATATCGGTTAAATAAAATTAAAAATATTAATAAAACACTTATAAAATTTTTTGCCTAACCAAATTTATTTGGATTGTTTTATCGTGAGAACGGTTTAAATCTTTCACGTAAAAAAATCTTTGGCCTGATTTGGTCAGGAGGCAGCCTGATTGGTTGTGGCCCGACACGGTTCGCTCAGGTTTGGCAGCCTGGATAATAAATGTGGGTCATCTTTACATAGGATGGCAACTTTTCCTGCCCCGAGTGGAAGTAGCTTTTTTATATCTTATCATATGACTAATTCTTCAACATGCATAATTATAAAATATGTTACAATTGTGAACACATTTTTTGGTTGAAAAAATTCCTTTCCTACCAATTCCAATCCTACGTACCCTTTGCCTTGCAAAACAAAGAATCATACATGTACCATTTTAAAATGGTAAAAAGGGTTGAAAGAGAAAGTAGGGAAATTGTTGGGATAAATCTCTTGCCCTTTCACATCCTACCCCACGTTCTTTCATTTCCAAACAAAATAAGAAGAGATTAAGAGACTTGTGCATCTAATCAGTTCTTAATTATTCATGAATCCTTCATTGTCATCTTCTTATTATTAATTAACTGTTTAACCGCAAGAAGAACTAATTAAGTGGTATTATGGAACCAAAAACAAAAAAACGAAACAAAGAAACCGTTAAGGAGGAGAAAGTGGAGGGAGTGGTAAAACATGGCTTCAATTGTGGTATTTTTTGGCCATGGGTGGCCGGGGACGCAGAAGGTTTAATTGGAATTAAATTGTGTCATATTTGTAACCATAATTGTAAATACCATAATCGTTATTATATTGATTGCTATATTGGATTCATACTTGGTACATGGTATATTTCGTTCAAGTGGGATCGAAGGGAAAAGTTCAAATAAAATATTTTATTAAATATTAAATATATATTTTGTCATGTGTTTAATACATGGTTGCATGAATCGGAATCGGAATCGGAATCGGTTTTCCAGGGAGTCGGAATCGGAATCGGAATCGGTCTGAATCGGCCAAGAATCGGTTCAGTTGAATCGGTCCAAATTAATTTAATCGGTCATATATAATAATTTGACAATTTATAATATAAATATATTAAAATTGGGTATTGATGTTATTTTGATATTATTCTGTGTATTATAGTTTCTGATATTTTTAAATATTTTTAAGATTTTTTAAATTATTTAGAATTAATTATTATTTTTGACTCGAGTTAGACTCGAGTCAACTTTTAATTACGAGAATGCCACTCTTTACCCCCCGCCGCTGCCGCCGCCGGCCCGGTCGGCGGCGAGTCTCGCGCGGCGATGTCGGAGGATGTCGGCAGCCCGGTCGGACGAACAGTCGGCGGCGCAGGCGGCCCGGAGCCGGTGCGAGTCGGCGGCGATTCGTGCGTCACAGCCCGATTCGGTCCGGCCACACATCGGCGGCGACGTTGCGAGGTCGGCGGCGAGGTCGGTAGCCCGGTCGGCGGCGAGCCCGGAGTCGGGGAGCACGGCGGAGGGCGGAAACGGGGCGGCGGCGGGCGGACGAGCGGCGGCGGCGTGGGGGGAGCGGGTTTGATTTTAGGTTTTTAAAATCTAAATTACCATTTTACCCATACTTAAATAATTTAATAAAAATCATACCTAGGGTATTTTAGTAATTTCATAAAAAACCGATTCCGATTTAAATCGGCCGATTCCGATTCCGAGTTAAATCGGTCCGAATCGGCCGAACTCGGCCGATTCCGAGGCCGATTCGGGGCCGACCGAGTCGGCCCCGAAATCGGATCGGCGCGATGCCGATCCAATTTAAATCTTCGCGCATCATGGGTTTAATATACTAGTTAAAATACAAAAAAAATCAAATTTTGTCAAAATTTCAGATAAAAAAAGTAACCGGATATGAATTAAAATAATATTAAATATATTTGTGACTATGTTTGACAAACTTTCCTGACCAAAACTTTAACAAACATAAACCTGAGCAAGCAAGGGCATATAAAATGTGTGATAAAACTTTTACAAATATATACTTCTGCATAAATTATGAACGGAAGTATCTGTGATTAAATTTAACCACCCATTTAGCAACCTTAACTATTTTTAAATTTACGCAAACACCATTAAATTATAGGTGGGAATTTTAAATTTTTTAACAGATGCTTTTGTGATTATAGTAGATCTTTGTCCAAAAGAATTTGAATAATATAAAATACTGTTACAATTATAAAAAATAACACTTGACGGTTACGATTATCAACAGAATTTTATTCAAACGCTTGGAAAAATAAAAAAGAAAGATTCCTTTCTTTTTATTTTGTACAAAGTTTTCAAGAGCGCCTCAATCATTTTATATTTTATTAATATTTTATCAAACACGTTTCTAAACTATTATCATTATAATTTAATATTTATCTAATAAATAAATACAAACCAATAAAGTGGGCACCCTCAAATACTACTTAAAAATATGTATATTCATAATTTATATAATCATTTGTATAAATATGAGGGCTGATTGAGTCAGCGTGGGGTGAAAATTTTTTATGCCCCAAAGTGTAATTTAGGTCGTCCGAGTATAAAGATGGCCTAAATCTATTCTTTTCTAAAAAAAATAATAATTAAACCCTTCCACCTCCCCACCCCCCTAGCCACACCCGTCAAATCTAATTGTGGGGTGGCTAGACATGACCGGTAGCCAGAGACCGGACCTAACCATCCCTCGATTATATCTGATTGGGGAATGGCCATGTCTAGTTAGTGGCAGTTAGATTTAGCCACATCTTTAAAAAAAATAAAAATTCTATTATAATCAGATTTGACTGCCGTTGGCCAGGTCCACTTGTGGGACCTAGCCATCCAGGGGATGACCCTATCAATCTCGTGGTGCTCGATCATGGGAGAAACTTTTTTTCATGTTGCGGATCGATCCGGCTGTAGGGCTGCGCCTTAAAAAAAATTGGCCAACGGCCAAGTTACAGCCATGACTGGCCAGCTAAGCATGGCCGCCACCGATGTCGAAGGAAGCCAACCTTGCTGGCCGACATAGCCGAAACCTAACCTCATGCAAAAGTGAGGAGATAGAGTTGTATTTATTTATTTATTTTATTAAATATCGGCCGTATTTATGATCCAAAGCCCAGATTAAAACTTGGGGTTCATGCCCTCTGAGGAAAACTTTTCCTTCTAAATATACATCGGAAGTTCTACTCCATACCCTAATTAATGGTGTGAATATGGGAGGGGCTGGGCGGTCCTCTTCTTTCCCTGTCTACCACAACTTTTGGGCCATCTTTCTCCGTAACTGCTACACATGACTGTGCAGCTGCTCCCACATCCCCTCCACAAACTCCAACCAACAACAAAACACACAAACTTGTTCATTTCAATCACACAAAGCACAAACCCACTACCCATCCTTCCCTCCTCCCTGCCACACTTTTGCTGTCTTTTTGCACCAACACACACACACACTCTCCTCTTTCCCTTCCCAAGTCCCAACTCCCCAAACTTTCAAATTGGACACGATCTCCCTCCCTCCTACGTCGCCCTCCTCTTCCTGCTCTCTTATTTCCACTCCCCCAAGACTTTGTTGGGTTGTTGTTCTTGTTACTGGTACCTCTGCATTGTGGGCTGGCTTTTGTGTTGGAAAAAAAAAGTTTGAAGCTTTTGCAATGGGGACGCTTCCCCTCCTCTTGTCTACTGTCTGGGTCTCGTTCTTCTTCAGTCTTGCTCTGTTTTCACCTGCTCGTGGTGCCAGGATCTCTCCGGACATGGCACCCTTTTCTGGGATTGCCCTGCCTCCTACTGCTGGGATTGGGAATGCTCCTCGGACGTACGCTCCGATGGGGCTTGCACCTTTTGGTGAGAACTCGGTTTGACTTTTCTATGTTTTATGTCCCTTCTTGGAGTTCTGGTGTTCTTGTGTTCTTCTGAAACAGAGATCTTTTGGGCGCTCAAAGTAGTGAACTTTGTGGAACTGGTGTGATGTTTTTGAACTTTTTAGTCTCGTTGAATTTGAGTTGCGAATGAGATGGGCGACGTTGGTTGTTGGTTGATCCCATTTTTGGCTCATGGCGATGTCAAATTTCATGTCAGTGATTATGGTTTTGCATACAATGTTCGCTAGATGTTTGAATTGTTCGAACTTGAACTTGCGTCTAGTCGAGGAAAGGCTACTACTTTCCCATGTTTTTTAGTCGGAAAATGTCAGCAGATTGTTTCCTTTTCATGGGTTTTTTGTGAAGACAATAGTTGACAATCGAAACGCTCAATCTGTCTTTTGATTGCTTTTTTTTTGAAGGATCTATTACGGCAGAAGAGGGCCGGCCACATCATCATCTGAACAAGGGGTTGATTTTGGCTCTGGTTTTGGTGTCTTCCATGGCCACCTTGTTGGTTATTACTTGTTTTTGTGTTTGGATTGCGAGGAGGGATAATGTGCAGAAGACCAATCCAAAAGGTGCAACTCCAGGTATTCTGGATGTCTGTTTTTTTTAAATATGTCATATATATGTATATAAAATTTCTCTTTTATGCTGATAAGAATCTTGGTTTTGTATTGCTGCACATTTATGTTCTCCTTGTGAATTTGCTACTAGTGGATGCAAGCAAGCGACTGACTTTGAACCCAATTTTGGGTCAGCTTGGCTCTCTCAAGACCAATGGCAAGAAGGGCGCTGTTTACATCGTTGAGCACTCCTTGCTTGAGGCGGCAACAAATCGTTTCAGTGACAAAAATCTACTGGGGGAAGGTGGATTCGGTTGTGTTTACAAGGCTTGTTTTGATGCAAATGTTTTTGCTGCGGTGAAGAAAATAAACTGTAGTGATTGGCAGTCAGAAAAACAGTTTGAGGTATCTTTAGCTGCTTCTCAAGTTTTAAGTATCTGATTCATTTGTCATTGGTTCATATGTGTTGACAGTCATCTGATATTTCTCTTTCTTGTTTCTTCCAGAATGAGATTGATTTGATGAGCAGAATTCGACATCCAAACATAGTCTCCCTCCTAGGCCATTGCATTCACGGCCAAACCAGATTCCTTGTCTCAGAACTGATGCAGAATGGGTCCTTGGAAACTCAATTACATGGTAAATATGAGTGTAAAATCCAGCTCTTGTTTCGGATGAAACTACCAAAATTGTAGCAAATAACTTGTGTTTTACTTTGTTTGCCACTTTTTTTGTTAAAAAAAAATCAGGACCTTCTCATGGGATGGCTTTAACATGGCATCTTCGCATGAAAATTGCCCTGGATACGGCAAGGTTTTTTGCTTGTTGCTTTTTTTATGACTTCTTCCAAACCCAATTTGTGTTACTTTTAATTAAAGTACGTACATATTCTGTTTCTTTTTAGAGGATTGGAGTATCTTCACGAGCATTGCAATCCTCCAATCATCCACAGGGATTTGAAGTCATCCAACATTCTTCTAGACTCTAATTTTAACGCCAAGGTAAATTTTTCTCAAGGTGTGGTGTTAAGTTATGCGCTTGGTCTTCAAAAAAGTGTAAAGATCACTACAAGTTTTTTGCCTTCTTTCTTCCCTGCACACAGCTATCAGATTTTGGTATTGCCACCATGTCCGGAGGACAAAGCAACTACAGTGTCAAGCTATGTGGGACGGTGGGCTATGTGGCTCCAGAATACCTCTTAGATGGTATAAAACTAAAAACCCAGTTTCCCATCAATAGGCTAAGCATAAACGCTTGTCTACTGGAATTTATTTACATATAATTCAAACGATTTTTATGAATTTCACTTGCTGCACTACTGAAATTTTTGATGCGATTGGTGGCTTCTATGAAGCCTTATCATTGAAATTTACCGTAATATTGTTCTTTTTCTTTTAGGTAAATTAACCGAGAAAAGTGATGTTTATGCCTTTGGAGTCATTCTATTGGAGCTCCTTATAGGAAGAAAGCCGGTAGAGAAGATGAATTCTGCTCAGTGCCAATCCATTGTCACTTGGGTAGGCAACCTTTCCTCGTCTGCACTTTTCTTTCTGGGTTTTTACGTACATGTTTCACATAGCTGGAAATTATGTTTCTATCATTGCCTGTCCTCTCCTCGGTTCCTGCAGATGCCCATATCACTAGTAATTCATGAATACTTTACACTTATCTGGTGCATTCTTTGTTATGGACAGGCCATGCCTCAACTGACAGATAGATCAAAGCTTCCAACTATCGTTGACCCTGTGATAAGAAATAAAATGGATCTAAAACATTTGTACCAGGTTTTCAAGATTTCTATGTCCTTCTATATGACAGTTTATTTTCCAACTTAGCAATACAAATCTATCCTAACTATGAAGCTGTGGTTGTAGGTTGCAGCAGTTGCTGTGTTGTGTGTCCAACCAGAACCAAGCTATAGACCACTCATAACTGATGTTCTTCACTCACTCATCCCTCTTGTACCCATCAACCTTGGGGGTGCTCTTCGGATTTCAGATGCTGCCTCACATATGGACCTCAAATCTGCCTCTTAGGTTGCCTTTCTCAGTATCAAAATTTTGCAGTTGTTAAAGAGGTTACAGTTCCTGCAACTCTTTATCAGATGTAGATGGGAATTGGCCATGCTGGGGGTTCATTTTCCTCAACGACATACATACAACCCAAGTTCATGAGAGCCCAGTTTCTGAGAATTGATTTTATTTTATTTTTACCACTTGATCATACACATGAAAATATTTTTATGTTATTGGTTTTAGATAGATATTTATGTTGACAAGCCTGTTTAAATTTAAAGCCTGTTATTGGTTTCTCAACCTTTAAGCTCGACTTGAGTTTGGGTGTCATTTTTTAAACGTGGAAATCTCAATTCTCAATTGAGGTGGGACCTATAAGCATTTTTTTAATAATTCAATCATTTTTTTAATATGGGAAAGTTGTGCAAAAGGGATTCATTTTCTTGTTGTGTATTATTGCTGGAATATTAATTTAGGGCTATGTTCTGAACACCATCCTTGAGGTGTTTGGTGGAAGAAGAAGAAAGAAGAAGATTATCGCCTGAATCCTAAATTAAACTTGATACCCCATTCTTTTTTGAGATAAGGTGGTAGAAAAGGAGTATAACGGCTCGTACTTGGACTATATTAGTAAATTTTGGGCGATCAAGTTATAGGTTTCCAAGCACAAGAAATCCATAGCTCGAACCTTAGCACGAGTAAAAAGATGATGAGTTTTTTGAGCAAAATAAGTAGAGCTTCCTTTCTTAAATGTTATGCATTTAACACATTAGATAGGCTCATGATATTTCATAGTAATGAAATTAGTAATCTTAGTGATTAGGTGATAATGATAGAAAGGTGGCTTCTTGGAAGGGAGGGGAGGTGAATAAGAGGAGAACAGGGAGAGGTGGAGGAAGGGGATGGGCTATGAAGAGGAAGTGGGGAAAGGGGTTTGGGGGAGCAGAGGGTGGAGAGGGGCATTGTAAAACCCGTGACTCGAGTCAGAGTTTTACGGGAGTGAACCAGTCGGTTCGAGTCTAGTCAGCTTTATGGACCGCGAGCTGAGTTGAGGCTAGCTGTGAGTTATGAGCGATGAGGGTCATGTATGCTCAAGTATACGATGATAATGTCAAAAAGATGATGAAAAATGGGTTATCAAGTATATAGAGGTATGCAATATTGATTGTTATTTTTATTTTATTGTAGATTATTTTTAGGGCCGAATGACGAATTAGGACGCGATATAGGGAGTTTGGGTGGGTTATTAGTTATAGAACATATCATTTGGATGTTGCTGTGTTCGTTTGATTTTACAGGATTTTCCCATATTTTTCTAGATTTTTTTAGAATTTATTACGAACTAGTTATTATATTGACTCGAGTCAGAATCGAGTCAATACTTATTTACGAAATTGCCACTAGAGTATTTCTTCTTCCTCCCGACACTTCCTCACCCAAACCCTATCACCGCCGCCTTGTGTCATCGCCGCTGCCGTCGCTGTCGACGCCGCTCTGTTGCCGATCAACGCCGCCCCACCCCGCCGTGCAGTCACCGTGCTACCACGACCCACCCCGGCCACCGTCTCGCCGCCACGACGCCGGAATCGCCCCACAAGCCGCAACGCCCTCCCTCGTCGATTCGCCGCCGTCCAGGCCGTGCCGCCACCGCTGTGACCCCGACGACCACCCCCTCGCCGTCGCCGACGTTTCCCCCATCATCCCGACTGCCGTCGAGGCTGGCCGCAGCCCCGATCGGAGCATGCCGCTACCGCCGCCACCCACTTTCGATGCCGCCGCCGACAGCCATCGCCGCCCTGGCTGCTTTGTTTGACACCACCATCGGACCAAGCTCGTCGAGCTGGTACCGATAGATCCCCTGATTGCCCCGTCCCGAAACATCGCCGGAAAACCGCGAAATCTGCCGGAAAACTGCCGACACTTGCCGGAAAACAGTTGGAACCGCCGGAAAATTGGATTCGTGGGAAATTCACCGGATCATCCGCCGAACGCACCCAGTCCAATCTGATCGGAGTTCGGACGCCGTTAGGTGCCGAATTCGAGTTTCGAGCCATGAAACGGAAACCCTAGCCGTCGCCAATTTTCGACGACGCGAGGTATAATTTATTTTAACTTAATTATTTGAAAGTATTGATTATTAGAATTGCATGCTAGGATTGGTGAATTGTGTGTTATAATAATATATATAAATGTAGATTTGATTAAGGATAAAATATGAAATTTGTTTGATTGAGTGGTGTTAAAAATGGAGGCTAAGAAACTAATTAGGGTAACTAGGTAATGATCATGATCTAATGCAAACTAGCCTAAGTAGACTTGCTAGAATTGATATAGGTTGATGTGTGTTGATTGATGCGTGATTGTGTTGATTGTGTGTGTATGCTATAGGATGTGTGATTCATCATGCAGGCGTTAGTTTTTAGCTTGATTGTGTAGGTACGGTGTAGGAGCTCGCCGCCTAGGCGCGTGGGCCCGTTTGGAGCTTCTTCTGGGTCCGTTTAGGACTCGTTCTCTATTTTTACGCTACTCTATTGTGTATTTGATTTATCATGTGCAGGACGAGTTAAGTGGCATTTTATCGGATCCCACTTAACTCGGGCCATTTAGCTAACGGTTCTTTTTTGGATTAATAACCCTCGAGGATGAGATCCCTCGAGTTTGTTTTTGAACTTCAGATCCAGCTCACGATGCCTTCGGGCCTATTGTATAAATCCCAACCCAGGCCTATATATATATATAGTTTTCACGTTTTCGGTGAGAGATGGAATGAGGGTTACTGACGGCCACGCCTTCAGATAGGGCGTGTGCTCGGAAGAGCGGGCTCTGGAGCTAGGGAGAACCCACTTCGTTCCCGCAGGATCCGAACAACTCCACCTTTGAGTTCCTCAAACCCGGAGAAGTGTTGAGGTTTACGGGTACTGCAATGCAGCTCATGTCTAGACTTGTGGTTCAAAGGGCACTAAAGGCGACTGCCTGAGAGTGCTCAGCCTTCGTGCTCAAGGCCAGGAGTAATATGGAAGGTGCAGAGGGCAAAAAGGAATGAGATTTGATACGAGAAGTGATAGAGAAATGGCCAACGTATGAGAATGAGAAAGAAAGGGGGACACTGTTGACTCGAGGGCGACGGCCCGATAGCGACGGCTCCCGTATGTGCCCTGATGAGAGTTCTTGAGGAAGTATATGGTTTTCATTCAACAGGAGAGTTTGCTCTCCTGTGCCAGATTGATATTAGTTATTTTTCGGGCTGGTAACGCTCGTTACTGATGGTTTTTCTATATATATGTAGGTGAGGAATGCGAGCGATGAAAGCTGTCGGGACTGCGGAGGAGCAGCATGGAACCGCGCACACATGTACCTGCCGCGTGTAATGCATAATGATGGTTGTTTAATGCTGTGTGAATGATTATTAGAATGTTTTTGTCTTGATGAATTGCCTGTTATGAAATGAACAGATAGATGTGAATGAGGAGGGAGCCTTGGAGTTCAGACTCGGCTCAGGTGAAAACAAATGAGATAGTGATTGAATGCCATGGTAGATTGTTATGTTTTATCGTATTTTGATAAAATATTTATATACCCTTGTTGTGGACAGGTTGGCCCCTATTGCACTTTTAGGGGAAACTTTGTCTGTTTTTCCGTAGTAGTATATATATATATTTGGTTTCTCATTTATTGTTTTGTCTTGTCTTTGCTTGCACGTCATGGCATGCATGTAGGACTCCGTTAGAATCCAATTATTCCCATTCATTCATTTCATATTTGCATCTCCATCTTGAGACGCCGAGGGTAGATCCGGGTCGGCTTAACCGAATCTAGTAGATTAGCGAACGGTTCGATCGCTGGTGACATTTCCGGGTCGGTTCACGGGTGAACCGAAACGGGGTGTTACAGGCATGAATGGCAAGGATGAAGGAGAAGGAGCAGCAACGGCAATGGCTACGGCTGTTCATTAGTCGGTTTGGTTAAAATCAAATCGAACTACTTACTTAATTAATGAAAGTGAGGTAGTTTGGTTAACCAAATAAAAACTAAATTACAATTGATAACTAAACCGATCAAACATTTGGATTTAACCAAACTAACTAAAATGATAAATGGTGTTTTTTATTATGAAGTCTTCATTCTCTCGTGTTTGCTATAATTTTTTCTTGAATTTTATTTACGAAATAAAAAATTTAGCACATATTTGGGAGTTAATTACTAATTTATCACTAAAAATTACATATGTAATACTCCGTTTCGGTTCACCTGCAAACCAACTAGGAAATACTACTGGCGATCGAACTGTTCGCTAATTTACTTGATTCAATAAAGCCAACCTAGATCTAACCTTGACGTTTCAAGATGGTGATGCAACCATTCAATGCATGGATGTGATGCTTAGGCTCTATCATGGTTCTAGATGTATGCTATGGTAAGCAACTATTTAAAAAAAACACATTTTTTAAAAGTTCAAAAATTAATGATTTTAAAAAAAAATGGACAGTTTCGCCTAAAAATGCAATAGGGATCACCCTGTTAGTAATAAATAGTATATATATATATATATATATATATATATATATATATATATATATATAAGTGGAAAACATAACAAAAATATGATGTTTTCTTACAACATGTTCATTCTAATCATTTTAATCTTCTGAGCTGAGTCTGGATTTCGTTGCTCAATCGGTTTAGTTCTATTCATAATTTTCAACCACATGCAAAATATTTTATCAAATTCACTCGTCATTTCTAGCAATAAAAATGTCATAACATTTAATTGACACCATTCACAACCATTCATCACTCAACAATATTCATTCCATTAGGCAAGTATATGTGTTGCATAGTACATCGCTGCTTCTCCATAGTCTTGACAACACTCAATTGTCCAGATACTTACTTACATATATAATATAAAAACGTCAGTAACGAGTATTATTGGTCCAGAAATAACTAATAAACAAACTAGCAAAGGAGATCGAGCTCTCTTGCTAAATGAAATCATTAATATACTTCTACATAAAATATATCATAAGGGCACTAATCAGGAATCATCGGTCTCTGCTCGGCAGTGTCCCATTCTGACTCATCTCATGCCTTGGCAACTTTTAAAACTATCCCTTGCGAGGGAAAATTAATTTTTCTAAAGCCCTCTACATTCTCCGTATCACTCCTTATCCCGAGTACAGAGGCTAAGTATTCTCAGACATGCGCCTTCAGTACCTTTGGAAGCTAAAAGTCCAGACATACTCTACATTGTAGTACTTGTAATCATTTACACTTCTTCGGGTTTGAGGAACTCAAAGGTGGAGTTGTCAGGACCCTCCAAGAATGAAATGATCCGCTCACCAATCTAGAGCTCGCTTTGATTGGGAGATGCCCGCTCGTGTAGCTCGTGAGTCGACTTTCCATTGTCTCACATCTCGTTGAAAAACTCAAGAAAACTACATATATATAGGCCTAGGGTAGGGATTGCAATATAGTAAGCCAGAAGGTATAGTGATCTGGATCTGAATTTTCAAAAACAAACTTGAGGGATTTCATCCTCGAGGGTTATTAATCCAACAAATCGTGCAACTAAATAAACCGTGTGGAGTGGGATACGATAAATCCACCACTCAACATATTTGCTTGCCTATTAAAAATAAATTACGATAGAGTATAAGAGTCAAACTAGAAGCGAGCCGTAAATGGACTTGAGAAAAACTCCAATCGTGTCCATGTGCCTAGGCGATGTACTCCTACTCTGTACTTACACATCAAAACTAAAAGCTAACTCCCACTATGATGCATTCACACATCTTATATCACACTCACATCAAAGCACTCATTACATCAAGTCGAACACATCAATCCATATCAAGATTTTCTATGCTACGTTGCATTTGATTAACAATACATGCTTAATTTATTTAATTAGTTCCTTAATATTTATTTTAATACAATTCAAATCACACAATTTCTTTTTTATGTAATCTCAAATATTTTATCACATCAATTAATCAAATCTTATCATGTTGTGCTAATAGTTATCAAGTTTAATTAATTAGGTCGAAACTAATTATACCTCCCGTCATTGGCGATTGATGATGACTAAGGTTTTTTGGCTGTTTGAGACTCGAATTTGGCACCGATGGTGTCCAAAGTTCTATCGGGTTTGGCTGAACAAATTTGGCAAAAATCCAGTAATTTTCGGCAAATTTCAGCCAATCCGATTTTTCTGCAGTTTTCGTTAGTTTTTGTGGTTTTTCGGCAACTTTCTGGAGGTTTTCCAGCGACTATTATGGTGAGTGATCTGGGCTATGGGTCAGCACCAGCTCGGCGAGCTCGACCTAACTATGGTGGTGGTGTAGTTGCTAACGGTGGCGGCGAATCACTCGGGGTCGGTTGGCTTGTCTGATCGGCCCTTGGTTGGCCTCGGGGGTGGCCCTCAATGTAGGGGAAGCGTCGGTGGCACGACAGTGGCAAAGTGGTGCAGCTGGCGGTGAAATGGCATTGGTCATTGTGGTGCGATCGCATTGCATCAAGGTGTCGTGGAAGCCTGGCAGTGGTTGGGAAGGTTGGGGGCACCTCATCGGAGCTCCAACAGAGTAGGCGGCGACTATCAGTAGCGGTGCGGCAGCCAGAGGTGGCGTTGGGCGGCAACAATCGGGGCAGCAATGGGTTGGAGAGGGAGAAAGGTCAGGGAAAGTTTTGGGCGGTGATTTCATAATTAAAAGTTGATTCGACTCCGTCCCAAGTCAAAAATAATAACTAACTCCTAATAAATTAAAACAAATTCAAAAAAATATGAAAAAATCCGATAAAAATATAATACACTCCATAACATCAAAATGACTTATTCTATAACTAATAACCTATCCAAACAACTATATGATGCATTCTAATACGTTATTCGGCATTAAAATAATTCTACGACTAAATATATAAAAATATAACTGTATACTGTCAAATACTCTGATAACTCATTTCTAATACTTTTTCTGTCATTATTATTATATACTCGAGTACACTTGACGCTCATTTCTCATAACATATGGCTAGCCTCGGCTGAGCACACGGGTTATAAAATTGACTCGACTTGAACTCGAACTTGAACTGACAGTTAAATAGACTGGTTCAACAATGTAAAACTCTGACTCGAGTCGTAGGTTTTGCAACATGAATAAGATTCTAACTTGAGATATTATATAATAGATATACAATATATAATGTGTTAAGCTTTCATCTCTTTCACACATATAAACAAAGCATTTTCAGTAGATTAAATTAAAATGAAGATTTTTTATGAATCTTTGTTATATATCATGATGACTAGAGAAAAAATGGAAGAAGTGATGTAAATAGAATTCTTTATATTTATTAGTTTATTTTATTTGATTGGTTTCGATAAAAAATCGATCTAACTAGAACTAAGACTAGCACCGAACCAAACTTCCGGAATGGGTCAGCTGGTTTGGTCGATTAACCAAACCATGCTCGCCCCCAGCAATGGCCATGATGTGGAGGGAAGGAGGAAGACGAGGAGTAAGCAAATACTAGAAAGAGAAAGGGAGGGAAGATTGAATTGAAAAACCAAAACCAAAAAATAGGGCAACCTATGAAGCGAACCAATTTAAGAATTTAAAATTAATATTTTAATTTAATTAAGTTTTGTTTCAATTTTTATAAAAAAATTGTTAATATGGTATATGATTCAGGTTTAGAAATGAGGAGTCGTATCAAAGATCAAAATACTTTATAAAAATCTAATTTTTATATTTTATATTTTATATTTTAAAAAATCTAATTTAAAAATTGGGGTCTCCAAGGTCAGGAATAAGCTGTTTCATTGATGTCAATGGGTCAAACCTTCAATCAATTATTACCGAGTCAAACAGTGTTAACTGTCTACAACAGAGATTCACTCATGTAAATAGTTGCCGAAATAAGAATGCTAAAAGAACTAAGATTTCGAAATAATAACCAACAATTTTTCCATGTTCAGAAGTTGATATCGAACAATGCCATTTTAGTTCTACTGCAACATGAGAATAGCAGAAACTCAAACATGACAATCAGGTAAAGATATCCCGGCAAGACTTCAATCCAGGTACATTTGTTAATCACTAACCTCAAACAGTCTACTCAAGCAAAAAGATTGAGACATACAAGAAAAAGTAATGGTGGTTAGATTCTTATTTGAAAAACTGATGGCCCAGACTGAAAGGCAGACTATTGATCTTGAGACAATCCCTAGAAGCAAAAATACAGGTATAACATGCAACCATTGCATCCACATGATCAATTTATGTTTGTACATTGTGGAAAGAGTCGATTATTGAATCTGCGAGGTATTCTCATTTAGCTAGAGATATTCTGTAGTCTTTGGTCATGTGTATCTATGCCACTTGTTTGTCATATTTGTTGGGCCCTATGGGCCCCCAAAAAAACTTGCAATAAGTTTCATAGTTTTAATCCAAAAAATAACTCAAAGAATAAAACTTTCATATTCGCCTATATACAAGCCACCAACAATATTCACGACTACTGTAAGATTAACACAACAATTCTTCCATTCACACATCATACCATTTGAATAATCTCCCCTTACCTATACTAGATTCATATGTTAGAGTGAAGTTTTAAGAAACTGTAACTAGGGCTGGCTGACAGACCACATCATACCATACGAATCATCTCCCCTCACACATGTTAGGTTCACATGTTATAGTGAAGTTTTATAAGACTCTAATTTAGGTTGGTTGACATACCATCATAGTTGAAAAATCGGAATCGGAATCAGAATCAGTTTTCGAGAGAGTCACTGAATCAGATCGAATCGGTTTAAATAGGTTAAAAATCGGTTCAGTTGAATCACTCTAAATCGGTCTAATCGGTCATATATAATAATTTAACAATTCATAACATAAATATATAAAAATTAGGTATTGATGTCATTTTGATATTATTGTGTGTATTATACTTCATGATATTTTTTTCATATTTTTTAGATTTTTTAAAATAATTTAGAATTAGTTATTATTTTTTACTCGAATCGGAGTCAAGCCAACTTTTAATTATGAGAATGTCACCCCTGACCCGCTCCTTCACCCCTATCGCCGCCGCTGGCAACCTGCCCTGCCAAACCAGCCCTGTAACACCCAATTTCGGCTCACCCGTGAACGGACCCGGAAATGTCACCGGCGACCGAACCGTTCGCTAATCTACTGGATTCGGTTAAGCCGACCCGGATCTACCCTCGGCGTCTCAAGATGGAGATGCAAACATGAAATGCATGGATGGGAACAATTGGGTTCTAACGGAGTCCTACATGCATGCCATGACGTGCAAGCAAAGACAAGACAAAACAATAAATGAGAAGCCAAAAGAAAATATAACTACTGGAAAATAGACAAAGTTTCCCTAAAAGTACAATAAGGGCCAACCTGTCCACAACAAGGGTATATAAATATTTTATCAAAATACGATAACACATAACAATCTACCATGACATTCAATCATTATCTCATTTGTTTCACCTGAGCTGAGTCTGAACTCCAAGGCTCCCTACTCATTCACATTGATCTGTTCGTTTCATAACAAGCAATTCATTCAAGCAAACACATCAAAATTATCATTCACATAGCGATAACACACCGTCATTATAGATTACACGCGGTAGGTACATGTGTGCACGGTTCCGTGCTGCTCCTCTGCAGTCCCGACAGCTTTCATCGCTCGCATTCCTCACCTACATATATATAGAAAAACCGTCAGTAACGAGTGTTACCGGCCCGAAAAATAACTAATATCAATCTGGCACAGGAGAGCAAACTCTCCTGTTGAATGAAAACCATATACTTCCTCAAGAACTCTCATCAGGGCACATATGGGAGCCGTCGCTATCGGGCCGTCGCCCTCGAGTCGACAGCGTCCCCTTTCTTTCTCATTCTCATACGTTGGCCATTTCTCTATCGCTTCTCGCATCAAATCTCATTCCTTTTCGCCCTCTGCACCTTCCATATTACTCCTGGCCTTGAGCATGAAGGCCGAGCACTCTCAGGCAATCGCCTTCAGTACCCTTTGAACCATAAGTCTAGACATGCGCTGCATTGCAGTACCTGTAAACCTCCACACTTCTCCGGGTTTGAGGAACTCAAAGGTGGAGTTGTCCGGATCCTTCGGGAACGAAGTGGGTTCTCCCCAGCTCCAGAGCCTGCTCTTCCGAGCACACGCCCTATCTGAAGGCGTGGCCGTCAGTAACCCTCATTCCATCTCTCACCGAAAATGCGAAAACTATATATATATAGGCCTGGGTTGGGATTTATACAATAGGCCCGAAGGCATCGTGAGCTGGATCTGAAGTTCGAAAACAAACTCGAGGGATCTCATCCTCGAGGGTTATTAATCCGAAAAAGAACCGTTGGCTAAATGGCCTGAGTTAAGTGGGATCCGATAAAGTGCCACTTAACTCGTCCTGCACATGATAAATCAAATACACAATAGAATAGCGTAAAATAGAGAACGAGTCCTAAATGGACCTGGTAGAAGCTCCAAACTGGTCCACGCGCCTAGGCGGCGAGCTCCTACACCGTACCTACACAATCAAGCTAAAAACTAACGCCCGCATGATGAATCACACATCCTATAGCATGCACACACAATCAACACAATCACGCATCAATCAACACACATCAACCTATATCAATTCTAGCAAGTCTACTTAGGCTAGTTTGCATTAGATCATGATCATTACCTAGTTACCCTAATTAGTTTCTTAGCCTCCATTTTTAACACCACTCAATCAAACAAATTTCATATTTTATCCTTAATCAAATCTACATTTATATATATTATTATAACACACAATTCACCAATCCTAGCATGCAATTCTAATAATCAATACTTTCAAATAATTAAGTTAAAATAAATTATACCTCGCGTCGTCGAAAATCGGCGACGGCTAGGGTTTCCGTTTTGTGGCTCGAAACTCAAATTCGGCACCTAGCGGCGTCCGAAGTCCGATCAGATTGGACCGGGTGCGTTCGGCGGATGATCCGGCGAATTTCCCACGAATCCAATTTTTCGGCGGTTCCGGCGGTTTTCCGACGATGTTTCGGGACGGGGCAATCAGGGGGTCTATCGGCACCAGCTCGACGAGCTTGGTCCAATGGTGGTGTCAAACAAGGTAGCTAGCTGAGGGCGGCGATGGCTGTCGGCGATGGCGTCGAAAATGGGCGGCGGCGGTGGCGTGCTCGATCGGGGCTACGGCCGGCCTCGACGGCGGTCGGGATGATGGGGGAAACGTCGGCGACGGCGAGGGGGTGGTCGTCGGGGTCACAGCGGTGGCGGCGCGGCCCGGACGGCGGCGAATCGACGAGGGAGGGCGTCGCGGCTTGTGGGGCGATTCCGGCGTCGTGGCGGCGAGATGGTGGCCGGGGTGGGTCGTGGCGGCACGGCGACGCACGGCAGGGCGGGGCGGCGTTGATCGGCGGCATGCGGCAGCGGTGGCGGCGGCGATGAGCACAAGGCGGCGAGGGTTTTGGGAGGGTAGGTGTCGAGAGGGAGAATAATACCCTCAATGGCAAACTCGTAAATAAGTATTGACTCGATTCCTACTCGAGTCAAAATAATAACTAGTTCGCAATAAATTCTAAAATAAAATCTAGAAAAATATGGGAAAAATCCCGTAAAATCAAATGAACACAGCAACATCCAAATGATATGTTCTATAACTAATAACCCACCCAAACTCCCTATATCGCGTCCTAATTCGTCATTCGGCCCTAAAAATATTCTACGATCAAATAAAATAACAATCAATACTGCATACCTCCATATACTTGATAACCCATTTTTCATCATCTTTTTGACGTTATCATCGTATACTTGAGCATACATGACCCTCATCGCTCATAACTCACAGCTGGCCTCAACTCAGCTCGCGGTCCATGAAGCTGACTTGACTCGAACCGACTAGTTCACTCCCGTAAAACTCTGACTCGAGTCACGGGTTTTACAACCTTCCCTCCTTAGAAAAATTTCGTCCTCGAAATTTTAACCAAGGAAGTTTCAACCATGTTCCTCATCTAAATGTAAGTGTTGGCGTAGTACTTGGTTGTGAAGCTGGTTGCTCGAACAACTCCGGGTATCGCTTCCTCATCTCATCTTCTCGTTCCCACGTAGCTTCCTCAACTCCTCGTCGGGTCCATTGCACTCGCACTAGGGGAACTTCTTTTCTTCGGAGAATCTTCACCCTTCGGTCCACGATTTGGACTGCATCTTCTGGGTACGTCAGGTCCGGTTGCAGCTCTACCTCTTTGAAGCTGACAACATGAGAGTTGTCAGGGTGATACTTCTTCAACATTGACACGTGGAAGACATCATGCACGGCTGATAGGTGAGGAGGCAATGCTAGCCTATATGCCACTGGTCCAATGTGCTCAATCATGTCAAAGGGTCCAATATAGCGCGGACTGAGTTTCCCTCGCGTCCCGAATCTCGTGTTTCCCTTAGTCGGAGAGACCTTCAGGAGAACGTGATCTCCTAATGCGAAATGAACCTCACGTCTGCGCTGATATGCGTAACTCTTTTGTCTATCTTGAGCTGACCTCATTCTTCTTCTAATCCTCATTACCACCTCTTGTGTCTGCTGGATCATTTCTGGCCCAACTACTACTGGTTCGCTGCCCTGCACCCAACACACTGGGGATTTGCATGGTCTGCCGTACAGTGCTTCGAACGGTGCCATTCCAATCGTGGCCTGATAGCTGTTGTTGTAGGAGAATTCCACCAGAGGTAGGTGTTCTTCCCAACTCCCTCCGAAATCTAGGATACATGCGCGAAGCAAGTCTTCCAGGGTCTGTATGGTTCTTTCCGTCTGTCCGTCTGTTTGAGGATGGAAAGCTATGCTGAATCTCGATTCTGTGCCCATAGCTGCCTGAAAGGCCTTCCAAAATCGCGATGTGAACCTCGGATCCCTGTCTGATATGATCTCCCGTGGTACGCCGTGTAACCTGACTATCTGATCTCTATACAGCGTAGCCAATGTGGTCAGTGGGTAATCCATCCTGATCGGTATGAAGTGTATGCTCTTTGTAAGTCGATCTACTATGACCCATATCGCATCCTTCTGTTGGCGGGTCTTAGGTAAACCAACTACAAAGTCGTAAGCTATACTCTCCCACTTCCACTCTGGGGTTTCCAACGGTTGTAGCATTCCACCTGGACGTACATGCTCGGCTTTCACTTGCTGGCATACCAAACATCTAGCCACTGTATCGTATACTTCTGTCTTCATTCCTGGCCACCAATAGGTTCGTCGGACATTGTGATACATCTTCACTCCACCTGGGTGTACTGAGCATCTCGACGTGTGAGCTTCGTGAAGAATAGTACTTCGAAGTCCGGGATACTCTGGAACATTAGGCACGAATAGTCGGCCTCTCAATCTGACTAATCCGTCTGTATCCCTGGCCAATTCCTGATGTGTTCCGTGTTCCAACCACTGCTTCAACTGCGGATCTGCCTCCTGTGCAATCCAAATCTGCTCAAGCACGCTTGGCTGAATCGTAAGTCGCGCCATCATCCCAACTAACTGTCTCTGGCTCAGTAGTGTGCTCAGTCACTGACAATGCTGCTAATCCTGTGGTGTACAAGAATCCTGGCTTCCTGCTCAATGCATCGGCTACCACATTCGCTTTGCCCTCATGGTATGCTATGTCGACCTCGTAATCAGCCAACATTTCCAACCATCTCCTCTGTCTGCTATTCAGATCCTTCTGCGTGAAGATATATTTCAGACTCTGGTGATCAGTTAGAAGTCTGAAAGATGTTCCATATAGATAGTGCCTCCATATTCTGAGAGCGAATATGACTGCAGCAAGCTCTAGGTCATGAGTAGGATAGTTACGCTCATGCACCTTGAGCTGACGAGATGCATAAGCAATAACCTTATCCTTCTGCATCAAAACACAACCTAAGCCAATCCCTGAGGCATCAGTATACACTACAAAATCCTCATGTCCCTCAGGCAATGCGAGGATAGGCACCGAAGTCAACCTCTCCTTTAGCATCCTGAAACTCCGCTCACATTCGTCTGTCCATATGAACCGTTCCTCTTTCCTAGTCAGTCGTGTCAGAGGGGCTGCTATGGAAGAGAAGTCCTGAATGAACCGTATGTAGTATCCAGCCAATCCCAGAAAACTCCGAACCTCCGTAGGTGTCTTCAGTTGTTCCCACTGCACTACTGCCTCTATCTTAGCTGGATCTACTGAGATGCCTAATGCTGAGATGATGTGGCCGAGAAAATTCACCTCTGACAACCAGAAACTGCACTTCGAAAATTTCCCATACAACCTATGCTCTCTCAGTGTTTGCAACACAATCCTCAGGTGTTGCGCATGTTCTTCCCTGGACGAAGAATATACCAGTATGTCATCCACAAAGACGATCACAAACTGGTCCAAGTACAAATTGAACACTCTGTTCATCAAGTCCATAAATGTTGCTGGAGCATTGGTCAATCCAAACGGCATGACCAAAAACTCGTAGTGTCCATATCTCGTCCTGAACGCAGTCTTCGGGATGTCTTCTGCTCTAATCCTCAGTTGGTAGTATCCTAATCTCAAATCAATCTTTGAAAAGACGACTGCTAAGCTCAACTGGTCAAATAAATCATCAATACGAGGAAGGGGGTATCTGTTCTTAACCGTCGCATGGTTTAGCATCCTGTAATCTATGCATAACCGCATGCTTCCATCCTTCTTCCTCACAAATAACACCGGTGCGCCCCAAGGGGAAACGCTCGGTCTGATGAATCCTTGGTCCAACAGTATCTGTAGCTATTCCTTCAGTTCCTTGAGCTCCAGAGGTGCCATCCTATACAGAGCTCTCGAAATTGGGGCTGTGCCAGGCATCAACTCGATGGCAAGATCCACCTCTCTGTCTGGCAGCAATCCAGTAATCTCCTCAGGAAATACATCTATAAATTCGCAGACCACTGGAATCTCCTCTATACTCGGCTGTTTCCCTGGTCCACTCTGCTCAGTCAAAACTAACGCTGCCATTATCAGTTCACTGCCTCTGTCTAGTTGTCTCACTGCACTCTGATAGGATATCCATCCTTGCTCCCTGTCTCGGCCCTGACCTTGGAAGAAAAAGCGGCGCCTTCCATGGCGGAAAGTCACCGTCTTCCTTCGACAATTTATCACTGCTCCTTGCTTGGACATCCAATTCATCCCAAATATCACATCAAATTCTTGTAGCTTGAATAGTATTAAATCAGCTACAAGCTGTCGCTGTTGAATCTCAACAGGGACATCACGCACACACTCGCCCGTAGCTATTACACTACCGGTGGGGGTGGACACTAACAGTGAATGTCCTAACTCCTCTATCTTACATCCAATCCTATTAGTGTGCATGTACGAAATGAAGGAGTGCGTACATCCAGAATCAAACAAGACACGTGCAGGTACAAGGCCTACGGAAAGCGTACCTGTCACGACCGTCGTATCCTCAAGGGCCTCTACTACGGTGGCTGCGTACATCCTTGCTGGTTGCTGCTGCTCTGGTGCAGATGGTGCGGCCCGATTCTGAGCTAACTATGGCTGTGGCTGTGGCCTACCCTTCTGCTTCCTAGTCTGTCCTGCAGCCATGTACCCTCTCTAATCTTGTCCCCTTTGTTGCTGCCTTGGTGGTTGTTGGTCTCCACCTCTTTGGCCTTGTCCATGGCCCTGTTGGCCTCTCTGCTATGACTGCTGTTGGGGAGCTGGAAGTGCAAGTCTCTGCTGAGGCGCTGGGAGTGTCAACTGCTGGCTCTGGCCAGTCGGACACGTTGCAGCCCTATGTCCCAGTTGACCGCAACTGTAATAGGCCCTAGTGCCTCCTCTGCACTCTGTGGCCCTGTGTCCTGGCTGACCGCAGTTGTAACAAACCCTAGTGCCTACTCTGCACTCTGCGGCTCGGTGCCTTGGCTGACCGCAGTTGTAGCATACATTTCTACCTACTCTGCACTCTCCCCAATGATGGCGTTGGCAATTCTGACAGAATAGGGCTCTGCTGCCCTGAACCTGGCCATCCATGGCTCTCATGGCTACTGGCGCATCTACACGTCGTCTCTGTTGTGCCCCTGCTCTGGCTGATATGGCCTCGGATGTTGCTGCCTCTGGTCGACATCTCGACGTGGTCATGTAGCTATCACCCGCTCTGCTTCACCTGCAGCTCTCACTACATCACCGAAGGTAGTAATCTTCCTATCCAAGTATGCCATCCGAATCTCATGATGGAGGCCTTCATAGAAGCGCTCTATTCTTCTTCCTTCGATCGAAACCAAATCTGGTGCAAATCTCTCCAACGCTCTAAACCTCATCTCATACTGTACCACTGTCATAGGTCCTTGCCTCAACATCTGGAACTCCCATTCCTTCCTTTTCCTAACATCTGGTGGAAAGTACTTTCCATCGAATTCCACTCTGAATTCCTCCCAAGTGATGTCCTGAGGCTGGCGATGAGCAAATACAGAATTCTGCACCGAACTCCACCATATCCTCACTTCGACTTGGAATACTCCTGTGACGATGCGTACTCTGTGTTCTACGGGGCATGCCATACTATCAAACACTCCTATGGCCGATGATATCCATAGGAATGCCTCCTCCGCATCCAACTTCCCAAACAAAGGTCATCCGCCATTGTTCACTAACCTCTCATATTGCCACAGTTCTAAACTCCTCACGTCTACAGATCTATTTGATCCCTCTCCTTGCTCATATCGGGAAACTGTGGTCCCGTACCAACTGGTACACTGTCACCTCCAACTGCTCCACTCCCCCTGCGGTCTACCCACTACCTGTTATCGCAGGTCCACTGACGTCCTGTCTCATCCTTGCCTGAAGTGGGGCAACCAGAGGAGCTGTTGCGGGGGTAGCTCCCTATTGCAGCGGTGGAGGAGGAGGCGGCGGCGGAGGGTCCATGGGCGCTACTAGCTCTCCTTGCTCTCCTTGCGCCTCTTCATCCACGGCTGGTCTCTTCTCTGCTCTAGCCACTAATAGAGCTATCTGTCTGAGCTCTCTCCTAAATTCCTCCTGATTCTGTTGCATTTGCATCTGAACCTCAACTAGCCTAGCTATCGTAGCATCCCTTTCCTGTCGACTACTCCCACTGCGGTGACTGTCGCGTCGACTGTCTCGGCGATGGCTCTCCGTACGACAACTAGCTGATACCGGTACACTCGTTTCTGCTGGTGGCATGGTGGTCCTAGGTCGACTGGAAGCTGTATCACTGTGATCATGGTCGAGACTATCCTGTCTGACTACTGGAGGCGATGGGGTCCTGATCTGTGTTCGACGGGTCTGTGTCACCATCCTGCTACAAATTCTTGATCTGATCTGTTTACCTTGTCACACCACCAACTCTTAAGAAAATCTGTGAACCAAAACATAAAGACAGAAAAAATAGCTGTCGGTACCGCACGGAGCAGCTTCGGCACACATGTAACCTGTAATACATCTACCATCTTAATCAACCAAGGGTTAGCTCTGATAACACTATTGTATTAGAGAACATATGCCAAGAGTTGGCTCTGATACCACTGTTGTAACACCCCATTTCAGCTCACCCATGAACCGACCCGGAAATGTCACCGGCGACCGAACCGTTCGCTAATCTACTGGATTCGGTTAAGCTGACCTAGATCTACCCTCGGCGTCTCAAGATGGAGATGCAAACATGAAATGCATAGATGGGAATAATTGGGTTCTAACAGAGTCCTACATGCATGCCATGACGTGCAAGCAAAGACAAAACAAAACAATAAATGAGAAGCCAAGAAAAAAATGGATAGAATTTCCCCTAAAAGTGCAATAGGGGCCAACCTATCCACAACAAGGGTATATAAATATTTTATGAAAATATGATAACACATAACAATCTACCATGACATTCAATCATTATCTCATTTGTTCCACCTGAGCCGAGTTTGAACTCCAAGGCTCCCTACTCATTCACATTGATTTGTTCGTTTCATAACAAGCAATTCATTTAAGCAAACACATCAAAATTATCATTCACGAAGCGATAACACACCGTCATTATAGATTACACGCGGCAGGTACATGTGTGCGGTGTTCCGTGCTGCTCCTCCTCAGTCCTGATAGCTTTCATCGCTCGCATTCCTCACCTACATATGTATAGAAAAACCGTCAGTAACAAGTGTTACCGGCCCAAAAAATAACTAATATCAATCTGGCACAGGAGAGAAAACTCTCCCATTGAATGAAAACTGTGAGATCCCTCAACTTAGTCCCACATCTAATACCTACTGGGAGAAGATCCTGTTTATAAGTGGAATGGACTATAGATCTTTAACTTCCGGGGTACCCATTTTAAAGAAATGACTTAGCCCATTACGTTGCACTTTGGTCTGGGTCGTTACAAATGGTATCAGAGCCGACCTGGTTCTGTGTTAGATGGTGGGATGGACTAGGGACGTTGGCTAGGTTTCCGGTCACGGGCCAAAAAAGGTCGTGGGCTGGGGTTAGCAACGGGCCAAGACTAGAAACGTTGGCTAGGCTGCCGGTCACGGGCCAGAAAGGACATGAGTTGGGGCTAGCAACGGGCTAAGAATAGGCATTTCGGAGATGAAATTTCCTAAGGTGGGTGGATTTTGAGATCCCTCAACTCAGTCCCACATCTAATACCTACTGGGAGAAGATCCTGTTTATAAGTGGAATTGACTATAGATCTTTAACTTCCGGGGTACCCATTTTAAAGAAATGACTTAGCCCATTACGTTGCACTTTGGTCTGGGTCGTTACAAATGGTATCAGAGCGAACCTGGTTCCGTGTTAGATGGTGGGATGGAGTAGGGACGTTGGCTAGGTTGCCGGTCACGGGCCAAAAAAGGTCGTGGGCTGGGGTTAGCAACGGGCCAAGACTAGAAACGTTGGCTAGGCTGCCGGTCACGGGCCAAAAAGGACATGAGTTGGGGCTAGCAACGGGCTAAGAATAGGCATTTTGGAGACGAAATTTCCTAAGGTGGGTGGATTGTGAGATCCCTCAACTTAGTCCCACATCTAATACCTACTGGGAGAAGATCCTGTTTATAAGTGGGAATGGACTATAGATCTTTAACTTCCGGGGTACCCATTTTAAAGAAATGACTTAGCCCATTACGTTGCACTTTGGGCTGGGTCGTTACAAAAACCATATACTTCCATCAGGGCACATATGGGAGCCGTTGCTATCGGGCCGTCGCCCTCGAGTCGACAGCGTTCCCTTTCTTTCTCATTCTCATATGTTGACCATTTCTCTATCGCTTCTCGCATCAAATCTCATTCCTTTTCGCCCTCTGCACCTTCCATATTACTCCTGGCCTTGAGCATGAACGCCGAACACTCTCAGGCAGTCGCCTTTAGTACCCTTTGAACCACAAGTCTAGACATGCATTGCGTTGTAGTACTCGTAAACCTCCATACTTCTCCGGGTTTGAGGAACTCAAAGGTGGAGTTGTCCGGATCCTTTGGGAACGAAGTGGGTTCTCCCCAGCTCCAGAGCCCGCTCTTCCGAGCACACGCCCTATCTGAAGGTGTGGCCGTCAGTAACCCTCATTCCATCTCTCACCAAAAACGCGAAAACTATATATATATATAGGCCTGGGTTGGGATTTATACAATAGGCCCGAAGGCATCGTGAGCTGGATCTGAAGTTCGAAAACAAACTCGAGGGATCTCATCCTCGAGGGTTATTAATCCGAAAAAGAACCGTTGGCTAAATGGTCCGAGTTAAGTGGGATCCGATAAAGTGCCACTTAACTCGTCCTGCACATGATAAATCAAATACACAATAGAGTAGCATAAAAACAGAGAACGAGTCCTAAACGGACTTGGTAGAAGCTCCAAACGGGCACCTAGGCGGCGAGCTCTTACACCGTACCTACACAATCAAGCTAAAAACTAACGCCCGCATGATGAATCACACATCGTATAGCATGCACACACAATCAACACAATCACGCATCAATCAACACACATCAACCTATATCAATTCTAGCAAGACTACTTAGGCTAGTTTGCATTAGATCATGATCATTACCTAGTTACCCTAATTAATTTCTTAGCCTCCATTTTTAACACCACTCAATCAAACAAATTTCCTATTTTATCCTTAATCAAATCTACATTTATATATATTATTATAACACACAATTCACCAATCCTAGCATGCAATTCTAATAATCAATACTTTCAAATAATTAAGTTAAAATAAATTATACCTCGTGTCGTCGAAAATCGGCGACGGCTAGGGTTTCCGTTTCGTGGCTCAAAACTCGAATTCGCCACCTAGCGGCGTCCGAAGTCCGATCAGATTGGACCAGGTGCGTTCGGCGGATGATCCGGCGAATTTCCCACGAATCCAATTTTTCGGTGGTTCCAACAGTTTTCTGGCGATGTTGCGGGACGGGGCAATCAGGGGGTCTATCGGCACCAGCTCGACGAGCTTGGTCCAATGGTGATGTCAAACAGGGTAGCCGGGGCGGCGATGGCTGTCGGCGATGGTGTCGAAAACGGGCGACGGCGGCGGCGTGCTCCGATCTGGGCTACAGCTGGCCTCGACGGCGGTCGGGATGATGGGGGAAACGTCGGCAACGACGAGGGGGTGGTCGTCGGGGTCACAGCAGCGGCGGCGTGGTCCGGACTGCAGCGAATCGACGAGGGAAGGCGTCGCGGCTTGTGGGGCGATTCCGGCGTCGTGGCGGCGAGACAGTGGCCGGGGTGGGTCGTGGCAGCATGGCAGAGCGGGCCGGCGTTGATCGGCGGCAATGCGGCGTCGACAGCGGCGGCGGCATCGACGAGCACAAGGCAGCGATGTTTTTGGGAGGGTAGGTGTCGGGAGGGAGAAAAATACCCTCAATGGCAAACTCATAAATAAGTATTGACTCGATTCCTACCCGAGTCAAAATAATAACTAGTTCGTAATAAATTCTTAAAAAAAATCTAGAAAAATATGGGAAAAATCCCGTAAAATCAGATGAACACAACAACATCCAAATGATATGTTCTATAACTAATAACCCACCCAAACTCCCTATATCGTGTCCTAATTCGTCATTTGGCCCTAAAAATATTCTACGATCAAATAAAATAACAATCAATACTGCATACCTCCATATACTTGATAACTTATTTTTTATCATCTTTTTGACATTATCATCGTATACTTGAGCATGCATGACCCTCATCGCTCATAACCCATAGCTGGCCTCAACTCAGCTCGCGGTCCATGAAGCTAACTCGACTCGAACCGACTGGTTCACTCCCGTAAAACTCTAACTCGAGTCACGGGTTTTACACACCCCGCCCTATCCCACCTCCCCCGTCGGCCCCACCTAGTCCCCACTCCTCACGCCTCTGCCCCTCCTCGCCACCCCTTTCCCGTTGCCCTGACTCATCCCCCCGCCGGCCCAGCCCCGCCCTACCCTGCCTCCCTTCGCTGGGCCCACCCCATCCCCCCTCCTTGCGCTTCTCCCCGGCCCTGCCACCCCCTTCTTGTCGGCCCCGACTATATCATGTGCATGGGCGGTGGCAGACCAACGAAAGGAGAGCGGAGGCAAGGGGCGATGGCGGAGGGAGTGGCAGAGGCAGACGGCCAGAGGGAAGGAGTGGCGGCGGCAGGGGAGGGAGAGTAAGGGGTATTTTCGTCATTGTAAATATTTAATTCCTATTTTTCCCATGCATAATAATTTATTTAATATAAAACCAATCGTATTTTAGTATTTTACCCAAAAACGATTCCATACCCGATTCTACACCAATTTTCAATCAGATCACACCCGATCTGATTTAAATCGACCGATTTTTCCATCTATGCATACAATGAGGCAAAATAAGGTAACACCAAAATCAACTTGGCTCTAATACCATTGTTGGGCTTATGAGCCTTAAAAAAAAATTTTCAACAGGTTTCAGGCATCTCTTAATCTAAAAGCTAGTTAAAAGAATAACACTTTCCTATTGGCCTATATATAGGTCACCAATACCATTCACGACAGATGTACAACAATATTGTCGGTAGCACTAGATAGATTACAATTTGGTTCTAAAATGTAAATGAAGCCATAATATGAAAAGTGCATTTCGTTCAAATTTTACTATAATCATCGTAACTGTTCCTTGGTCAAGCCAGTAAAAAAACATGCCAATCTGTTTAAGGATAAAAGACTAGTCCTTCCCAGTCTTTCCTTTTGCAGACAAGCTCTCAAAGAGTCCATGCCTGACATTCTATATTCTTCCCGCCAGGAGTTCCATGTCTTCTTTCCACTCGCCGGAAAGATTTGGATTTCCATGAACTGGAGGGTTTGAATACATTGGTCTAGCAAGTCTTTTTAGCTGGCTCTTTACTCTTGTAGGTGACAAAATCAAATTTCAACCAGGAGAACCACACAAACCAAATCAGCACAAACTCCCAAGTCGAAAGTAACATACTGTGTGGTAGCATCAGGCAAAGAGATAACCACATTTCTTGCTCCAATCCTCTCTGCATAGAGCCCCAGATTTTTACGGTAAGACTGAGCAACAAATAGCTCCATACCTCGTTCAACGAACAGCCTGACATAATAGGTATCACTGTCAAAGCTTCCACTGGCAAATCCCTATGATGAAAATCCAATGTATCATGTATAGTATGCATGTTGTAATCTACAATACTAATATTGATTTACTTGGTATGACGCATCAAAAAAGGGAATGTGGTTCTTTTCTTGAATTACATCAGCAATTTTTTCTTATTGCTCTGGAGTTGGATCAATGCCAGTTGGGTTGTGCGCACAATCATGCAACAGAACAAATAATCCATTGGTGCAGCCTACTAGAGAAAACAATAGATACAAAAAGAAAAAATGAATCAGAAGAATAATTCAAACTATAAGATCACTACTATGTCATGTAGGCTAATAACAAAACCACCTAATTCGCATACCTTTATATCCGCCAGCATTCCTCCGATACTCAGACCATGGAACCCTAGCATCATTAAAAATATTTTTGTGGTTTCCTGTTAATAAAAACACGAAAAGTTATACGCTGTTGTGCTATTGATTCTAGTGCAATTTGCACCAAAGCTCCATGCCCTGCAATTAACCAAAACCAAACAAACAAGCCAGGTTCGGAAGAAGAAACGGAAAACACTTGGAGAGCTTATATATATATATATATGATGCGTTGGATGAGGCGCCGCAGAGAGGAAGCGAGAGAGAGCATGCTCCACGCCGCCCAACACTGTCAATCCTCAATTCTCCCATTACTAACTTGAAAAGGTTAAAAAAAGAAAAAACCCAACAAAAGATGAAGAAGTGAGCAGAAAGAGTGGGAACTAGGAATTGAGATGCCGTTGTAAGGAAGTGGGGAACAGTCACGGGCGTATAGTGTAATGATGAACTGATAGAAGGAAGAGCTCAAAAGTGAAATGAAATGGTAGCAAAGGTGGCCAGAAAGAGAGACGGATGGATGCATCAAATCTCTAAATCTAAACTGATTGATATAAAGAGAGTGGAAAAGCTGAGAGTTTATGCAAAACTTTTATAAATTAATTAAATTTTTATTAAATAATTAGTACCGACATCCGGCAAAATTCGGATTGCACCTACAATTAATATATTTAATATAAATTCTTAAATAATAAAAATCATTAGATAATAAAAATAATTTTGTCAAAAAAAAGAATCATGTGATTTGAATTGACTGTATTTTTATCTTGCTACTATTAGTACATCAGTCGTTATTGATATGAAGCATTGTAAAATATTTATCGGTCAAACTCGACTTATTTTTCTTTAATTTTAATTCATTATTAAATATATTATAATTTTAAATATTATGTCGGGTTGACCAATTATACCCATAAATAATATTTGTTTTTTTAAAAGCAAATCCAATATAATTTAGAATATCGTAATATATTAATTCACATTTAAATTTGTTAACTTTAATTTGATCAAAATTTTGTATAAAAAACCAATTTTTTATTGACTCTTTAAGTCAAATAATAAAAATTATTAGAATATATTATTTTTAAAATTTAAATAAACATTTTTAAATATAAAGTATAAATCACATGTTTATTACCTTTAAATGACAAAAAACTAATATATATTAATTTTATATAATTTTTTACATGCTCAAATAAAAAATGTTAAAAATGATTCCCAGTAGGTTTATTATCAGCTTTTCATGGTCATTCCTGTGACATAGAGACATGCCTTATACTTCATTTTTTATCCCCCTTAGAGTGTATTTTTCATGATCTATTGTAAACTGGAAATGCGTGTATTAACAAATAATCATTGACATACTTTGTAGAGCTTATAACCGTCAAAAATTATCCTACTGCAATAATTTCAACTCTCCTTGGCCATCTATCAACTAAATAAAAATGAGCAAATATCCCTTAAAATTTTAAAATAAATTAATTTACCACTTAAACCTTTAAATTAAATTAATTCATCACTTAACTCCAATATTTTTGAAAAGTGTAAATATCACTTAGCCCCCTAAAATTAATCAAATAATCACTTCGCCTCCATTGACCAAGTTCACTCATCATGTAGCCCCCCTTTTGTTTTAAAAAGTATCACTTAATCACCCTTTATACTAAAATTGTTTGACAAAAATTGTTCATGTGCCTGACAGATTTGCAATTAATGGCGGTGTGATGATGTCATGTTAGAAAATAAAATTAATTAAATTAATAAAAATATTTATTTTAATAAAAAATTGACAGATTAATTAAATATTTTATTTTATTCAACTTTATTCTCTATAAGTTTAATTTTTAACCTAAATGAGAGAAGAATGATAATATTTCGTCTCACCTACGAGTTAAAAAAATAATCTTAATAAAAAATTAAATAAAATAATAATTTATTTAATTAAATCATTATTTATTTTATTTTAGTGTATATTTTTTATTTTATAAAATAATTAATTTTATTTTATGATGTGACACCGCAATATTACTTATTATTAACTTATTACAAACTTGTTTCTAACGGTATTAATGTAGAGAGTGGTTGAGTGATATTTTTTATAAAAAAAGGGTCGAAGTGATGAGTGGACTTGGTCGAAAGAGGCTAAGTAATGATTTAAGTAATTTCATAGTGTGTGATATTTCTTCTTCTTAAAATTTTTTTGCACTAATCATTTTAAGATTCGTAATTTCTTAGTTCGATCTGAAGAGTAATGTTTAGATGCAGAACACCAAAGATTAGCTCTGTTTTCACGAGAGGAAACTAAACAAGTCGGACACCTTACTCCGTCACGCTCACAACATGCAACATCCTTCACCAGCACCTCTTTATTGTTCTACACGTACATACACTGACCCTCGTATATACACAACATAGAGAGATTACCTTCCCATGCATAATACTTGAAAACAAGCCCAACACCCGCTCCTTATATGGATGGATACTTAGTACGCTATTCGACCACTTGAATCAGGGATGAGCAACACGTGCTGGTCCCTATTATGCTTCACCTGCTGCCCCCTGCTTGAGGGAGATGCCATAAGAGCTGGCCAGTATCTGCGCCGGTATGCCATTGACGGGCGAGGGGGCTTCTCGCCGGAAGCCAGAGGTCTTGAAGGACACCCACTCCATTCCAACCTCATCGGCCTTATGGCCATCATGTAGTATTGAGGCACCACCAGCAGATCACCTTCCTTCACCCTCTGGTCCAGCACCTTCTTTCCGTTCTCTCCTATCACCTGCACACCCTTCCACTCCCTCTCGTCACCTGGGCGTTCATGGACTAGACAAGGCGTTCTGCATCAAAATACACATTAACACACATAAGAGCTTAATCAATAGTTACTATCAATAATGAGTTGTACATAACCATCAGAGTGTTTTAGTGTGTATGAGCTACATAAGAGATTGATTGATGACTAATATACCACACCAGTGATGAGTTGGGTAGATCCCATCAAAATGTTTAGTGTGTATGAGCTATATATGTAAGAACTTAATCGAGTTATATACTATCAATGATGAGGTGGGTATTTACCATTTAAGTGTTTTAGTGTCTATAAACTGACGAGTTGGGTATATACCATATAATTTGTTTTAGAACGGTTATGCCTGTTTATCTTACCGAGTTGAGGCGACCCTTTTCGGCACTCATCTCAAGGAACGCGAGGATGGGGAGCTTGAACATGTTGACAGTGTTGAGCCTGCCGGCTTGCCGAGAGAAGACATCGGCTTCCCTTGGCTTGTCAAGACGGTGGTTGATCCTAATGTTGCAGTTCGTCTCTTCCAATCCATTGATATTGTAATTATCCCTCTTTGATGATGATTGGCTCCCACCTTCATGTTCATGTTGGGCCCTATGGGCCCCGAAAAAGGATTTTACGGGGGTTTTTAATCCAAAAGCTAGTGTGAGGAATAAGACTTTCCTATTAACGTATAAATAAGTTACCAATTATATTCAAAATTAATGTGAGATTAACTCAATAATTCTCCTCTCACACATCATGTCATCCGAATTATCTTTTCTTCACCACATACTAGGTTCATATGTTATAATGAAGTTTCAAAATACTCCAATTCAAGTTGGCTACCATCCGAATCATTTCCCGCCTATAGACTCAATTTTTCGACTTGAGTCAATTTCGACTTTAGGTAGTCTCGATTCGAACTTTCCGTCCATATATATATATTAAATATACCCATAAGTGGGCCCCACTAGGCCACAAGTTGTCAGATGTCCTGATCGTGCCATGTGGCAAGATCTGAGTCCTCCACTCAACCTTAGCTTCAACCATTGATTTCTAAAGATTTCCCACAATTTTGAGGATTTTCACCTTAGCGCCCGGGCCATTTTAGCTCACCGCTAGAAAGACCAAGGTTCTCCTCCGGCCACCGGATCAGTACGGTCGTGACCACCTCATGGCAGACTATCAGTTTGTATGCACCATCACCACAAGTAGCACCGCTGTTGTCGCTCATGACGACATTTTTGCCGTCAATTTCCGCCACCACCATAGACGACATTTTTGTTGTCAATTTTCGCCACCGCTACCACTCTTTTAGGCCATATTCCGATGCCAATTGGTGTCCTCCAGCGAAACTGACCACCCTAACAGCTTCCCCTCGCCGAGATCTTCTGTTTGAGACAACACTGATCTCCACTGTGGCCTCGATCACCGCTGGCGACTTGCACATGCTCAATGGCGTTTTTGATCATTTCCAACCATTTTTCGGCAAGACTCTGGCCGAATGCCATCGACCTTCAGCCCAGATAGTTTCTTCACTTGATGGTGAATCTTTTGAGACCACCCATGACCACTGTTGTGGCTGTGATCATCACCTGTGACATTCCGCCCCCTTTCCGGTCATTTCCTAGCCAGCCATCAGTCAGACTCCTCCGATCACCACCACCATCATGTTCATCGTTGCATGTGCCATTTATCCCGACAAGCAGCGACCCTAGCCGCGCCATAGTCGCCATTTTTTGGCGACGGGCACCAGCTGCCCCATCGGGCCCATTTGTACGTGTTCGTGTTTGCCTGCCCGCGTTTGTGTCTACTTGGTTGTGCCCGAGTCTGCCAACCTAAACTCGTGTCCATGTCCATTAGTCCGGGTCAGCCCAGCCAACACAGCCTAGAAGTTTATTTAAGCCAATCCAAGTTGACTCAAGCCAACTTGGTTCGGTTCAGCCAATTGACCTGGTTCAGTCATTTTTGGATCGTTTTCATCCATTCTTGCACCGTTTTCGGTAATTCTAGAACCCCTATGATAATTTAAATGCATATTCACATAATTTAGCATGTTTAGATGTTATGATTATTTAGCTTTATTTGTTCTTTTATTTATTTATTTATTATTATTATTCATTTATTTATTTATTATAATGCTTGTTTATATGATTACTTGTTATTATTAATGATACATTTACTTATTTATATTAGTCTTATTTATGTTTACTAAATTATTTATGTGTGTGTTTGCGTGTGTGTGTGTGTGTATATATATATATATATATATATATATATATATATATATGGGTCAGGCTACCCTGGGGGTGACTGTAGGAAATTTTCTTGTTGTCGCCCCTAATCCAGACTGTCCGATCATAAGGACGGCCAGGTCTTTAGATCTTAAAACAAAAAATCTCCTCTCCTCCTCCTCCGTTGTCGCTCGCTGCTGCCTCCTCCTCGGCCGTAGCTAGCCGCCGCCTCCTCCCCCACCCTCTGCCACACTTGAGCCTTCAGCCTTGCCCGTGCCTCCACAACCCATGCCCCCGCCCACCTGCGCCCTCAGCCGCCTCTCGCCCCCACTCAGCCCACCCCCTCCCCTCCCCACCACCCACCCCCCCCCCCCCGGCCTTGCCGCCGTGTCCCCATGCAACCCATGCCCCTCGCGCCCATGCTCGAGCCCTCGTTGCTGTGCTCCAGCCCGGGTCGCTGCCAGCACCACTGTGCACCCTCACCTCACCTCCCGTCTGTGCTGCCATGCCCCCTCACCACCCCGCACGCGCTGCTGCACCCCCTCCCTATCTGCCATGCTCATACCCTCGCCCCCGCCTGCGCCGCGGTGTCGCCACGCTACCCTGCTCATGCCGCTGCACCCCCTTGCGACCTCGCCCGCGCCGCGCCCTCCCCTGCCCGCTCCCTTGCTCGTTGCCCGCACCGCAGCCCTTCACCTTGCACACGCCCGCGGTGCTTCCGCCCTTGATCCTCTGCCACGCCCATGCCCGCGCCCATGCTTGATGCACCGCCGCTATTCCTCCTCTCCTTGTCCACACCCGCATGCGTGGGCATGACAAGGAGGAACGATGGTGGCGCATCGAGTGTGGGTGCGGCGGAGGTCCTCGGCAATGCGTACAAGGGCAGGGGTGGTGGAAGGGCGGGGTCATGAGGGGGGGGGTGTGAGTTGGGGCTAGGGACGGCTGAGGATGCGGGCAAATGGGGGCGCGGGCAGGGCTTAGGGCTCGGGTGCGGCAGGGGGCCGGGGAGGAGGCGGCGGCGAGTGACGACCGAGGAAGAGGTAGCGGTGAGCGACGGCCGAGGAGGAGGCAAGGGGAGGAGGAGAGAAGATTTTTTTTTTAAGATCTGAAGATCTGGACCGTCCTTATGATCACACAGTCCAAATTAGGGGCGACGCAGGAAAATTTCCTGTGGTCGCCCCCAGGGTAGCCTAACCATATATATATATACATATATATATATATATATATATATATATTTGTTCGTTAGCGTGTATGTTATTATTTATTTGTATTTAATTATGTATTTTTGTATTGTATAAGTATGATATTATTAATATTCATGATTAATAAGTATTAACTTTATTTATTTATTTATTAAATTTTATTTATATATACTTATTTATATGTTTACTAACACGAGTATATTTTAATATTTACTCGTGTGTTGCTGTTTATTTATATAATATAATTATATTATTATTTTATGATTAGAGTATTATTTATGTTCATTTATTTATTATTTATCGAAGTATGTATGAGTGCATTTATTAATTTATTATTTATTTATTATTATTATATCTTGATTTGTGTGCCACATATTTAGTTGTAGGTTTATTTAGGATTGTCTTATTTATTATGATGTATTGATAATGTGAGGACACACTATGAGTATGCATTATATAGAGATGTCAATATTTTATTTAGTAGTGGGTTTCGATGTAGGCTACTGTGCCCGAGCTCGCTATAGATGTGTCGATGCACTTGGAGCTTGGACCACAAGTCCATACGACTCTCCCTTTGCTTGATCTTTATTTTACTACTAGCATGTTAAGTTTAATCGTGTTTTAGACGTAGGATGACATTGGTAACATTTTATCGGATCCCTCCGATGGGGGCTGTTTAGCTGTATTTTTTACACATGATTAATAAAACTTCATGGATAAGATCTCTTGTTGATTTTCGAATTGAAGCTCCGATGGGGGCCTCTTTCCTAAACCTACTATATAAGTATTTGATTAAGTCAATAACATGCAAGTATACATGGTCGAAACACGTAATGTAAGGATGAATTTCAGTATCATCTCATACAACAATGAATTTCCTTAAATTAATTTAAAAAAATGCAATTAAGAACAATACCAAAAACAATCGACTTCACTAAATCTAAGTAATAACTTTAAATTAAAGAAAAAAATATAATGATAAAACTCGTTCTAGGGTTGAATTTCTCTTAACATGAGTTTAATATTCATCACATCTTACTTTTATCTTTTATTCTCTTGAATTGCCGATCTAGGAGAATTATATGACATGGTGGCTCCCACTCCTTCATGCATCCATTATTTCGCCTCAATTTCTACCTCCCAGTAATAATTGATTATCAACAAAATAATGCAGTAAGATTTGCTTTACAATCCCATACGGTGTTGTATTTCTCCCAACCACAACAACAAACAAGTCAAAAGACTTGTCATATGATAAATTATCAATGACTAATCTAACTGATTTCTCCCGAAATCTAATTAAACCTCATGGTCTAAGTAATAGGTGATTAGTCTACTCTTAGCATTAAGAACATGATAATTCAAGCAATCCAATTGAATAAAAGAGTAAGATGTTGAAATGATTTTAATTAAATCATGTTAAGTTCCATTCTTCTCTAGAACGAAATAAAGGATTACTTAATAATAAAAATAGAAAATATTATAAAGAAGAAACTATTTCTCATTATGAAAGGAAAAGAATTACAAAAACTAGAACTACTTCTAAGCTAAGAGTTCCCACCTCTCTTCTTCAAACAACAAATGACCACCCCTTTATATAGAAGATGAGATACCCAGGAGATACAAGAATTCGAGGAAGGATTACACAACTCGATGCAGTCTAAATGATTATGATGTCCATTCAAGTTTTCAACTCCTCGAATTACTCAAATGCAGCCAAAGTTTTGTACATCAATCCTCATCGAACTTTGTCAACACTACAAATTATAGCCATCAGTGGGTGGGGTCCAATGCTCTAACCAACAATTCCTAAGGTTCTTTGTTTTCAATTTTTTTGCATTAAACTCTAAAATTAAACATATTTAATAAAATATTAATTAACTAAAAAAATAAAGTAAAATATCAGCTAATTAATAATAATTATACCAAGGATTTATACGAGATGGTGGCTCTTGCTCCTTCATGCATCTATTATTTCGCCTTAATTTCTACCTCCCGGTGATAATTGATTTATCAACAAAATAACGCATTAAGATTTGTTGTATAATCGCATATGGTGTTGTGCATCTCCTGACCATAACAACAAATAGGTCAAAAGACTCGTTATATGATAAATTATCAATGACTAATCTAACTGATTTATCCCGAATTCTAATTAAACCTCATGATCTAAGTAATAAGTGATCAGTTTACTATTAGCATTAAGAACATGATAATTCAAGCAATCTAAGTGAATAAAAGAGTAAGAGGTTGAAATAAATTCAATTAAACCACGTTAAGTTCAATTCTTCTCTAGAACAAAATAATGGATTACTCTATAATAAAACTAGAAAACATTATAAAAAAGAAACTACTTCTCATTATGAAAAGAAAAGAATTACAAAAACTAGAACTAATTCTAAGCCAAGAGTTCCCACCTCTCTCCCTCAAACAACAAATAACCACCCCTTTATATAGATGATGAAATACCCGGAAGATACAAGAATTCGAGGAAGGATTACACAACTCGATGTAATCTAAATGATTATGATGTCTATTCAAGTTTCCAACTCCTTGACTTACTCAAATGCAGCCAAAGTTATGTACATCAATCCTCATCGAGCTTTGTCAACACCACAAATTATAGCCATCAATGGGTGGGGTCCAATGCTATGACCAACAATTCCTAAGCTTCTTTGTTTTCATTTTTTCTGCATTAAACTCCAAAATTAAACATATCTAATAAAATATTAATTAACTAAAAAGATAAAGTAAAATATCACCTAATTAATAATAGTTATTTCGAGGATTTATACGACATGGTGGCTCCCGCTCCTTCATGCATCCATTATTTAGCCTCAATTTCTACCTCCGGGTGATAATTAATTAATCAACAAAATAACACATTAAGATTTGCCATATAATCGCATACAGTGTTGTGCATCTCCCGACTACAACAACAAACAGGTCAAAAGACTCGTCATATGATAAATTATCAATGACTAATTTAATTAATTTCTCCCAAATTCTAATTAAACCTCATAATCTAAGTAATAAGTGATCAGTTTACTGTTAGCATTAAGAACATGATAATTCAAGCAATCTAATTGAATAAAAGAGTAAGAGGTTGAAATAAATTCAATTAAACTATGTTAAGTTCAATTCTTTTCTAGAACAAAATAATGGATTACTCTATAATAAAAATATAAAACATTATAAAAAAGAAACTACTTCTCATTATGAAAGGAAAAGAATTATAAAAACTAGAACTAATTCTAAGCCAAGAGCTCCTACCCTCTCCCTCAAACAACAAATGACCACCCTTTTATATAGATGATGAGATACCCAAGAGATACAAGAATTTGAGGAAGGATTACACAAATCGATGTAGTCTAAATGATTATGAAGTCCATTTAAGTTTTCAACTCCATAATTTACTCAAATGTAGCCAAAGTTATGTACATTAATCCTCATCGAGCTTTGTCAATGCCATAAATTGTAGCCATCAATTGGTGGGGCGCAATGCCATGACCAACAATTCCTAAGCTTCTTTGTGTTCAATTTTTTCTGCATTAAACTCTAAAATTAAACATATATAATAAAATATTAATTAACTAAAAAAATAAGTAAACTATCACCTAATTAATAATATTTATACCCATGATGTACAAAATCACATTGAAAACATGGATAAGTATTGTATACTTTAAACAATTAACAATAAGTACGAACATTTTTAGGGATTCCACGAAGAAGATAGTGAGTGGTATTGAGATATGCATGGACCGCACTAGTACTCATTCACACCCTAAGGTAGTGCAGAGTATAAGGGTATTGTGTAATGCAACACATTTTAGGAATTAGTGGCACTAACTTAACCATTCCTTTTCCCACTCGAAACTATGACAGGTGTAATATGAAGGATGCGAGGCGTAAACGTTGTATGTATAAATATGAATATTAGTCGTGCATGTGCTCCGACACTTGTTTAAGTATATTTGCTTACCGCCCAGTGTGAGGCAATTTTGAAGTTTTTAAAGTTTCCTAAGTTTCTGTGGGTATTGGAATACCCATTTGCCAGTTTGTACTATTTATTTCTTGGACTAGTAACACTCGTTATTGATATTTTTCATATATATATATGTAGGTCTTGTAATATTGGGTTGACTTTGGTGGGAGGACAGATAAACGGGACACACACTTGAGCTCGGCTCAATTATTTTTTTCTTACTTTTATTTATATTTGATGTGTTTTGATGCATATTTAATAATGTCTTCCATTCTCATAACGCCAAGCAGGTTGTTTCGATTTATTTTATTGATCTAGTCTTACTGATCAACAACTTTAAACATGATTCGACTTGATCATAACATTTCTATTTAGGTTCTTAGGTGAACTAAAATTGGGGTGTTACAATTGGTATCAAGGCTATGTCTTAGTCGATTGAGATGAAGGACTTTTGTTTTGAGCCAAGTATGTAGAGTTGTCCTTTGCTAAGCTGACATATATTTCCTTTGGTCTTTTCTTAGGATTTTAGATTGTGTGCTCAGTCAGACCTGAGCAGTGCATGTTTTAGTGTTAACAATTATACAAGTTATGAGATGGATATAAGATCATGGTTTCAGTAGATGCCAACATAGATCTCACTTGAATGTCATGATAAGCTCAGAGACACACTTTTTCTTTTAGTGTGCTAGAGATTTGGATGACGTAAGAGTGTCCATATGCTCAGTTAGCTGAGGTTGAGTTGGATGGTGACCAAGAGTACCTATAACTTTGGCGACCATATTACAGCATTTGCCCATCTTTCACATGTCACCACATCAATCCTTCCTTGGAATATAGTGTATATGACAAGATGGAGTTATAAGAGATGACACCTATAGGAAGCTGGGAGTATGGAGATACTCACGTAGTTATGTGACACATGAGCATGGACCATCGAGTGCCTTAAACAAATCTATGAGGCATGCTTCGAGGTCTACTTTGAAGAACTTGGACCTTTATACAGATCCTTGTGGATACAAGATGTGACTATGCCTGCAGATCCTCTTAAGCACTTGGAATACTTGGAGCACAGATGAGAGTCAGAAGACTTGGATGGACCACTTCTAAGAGATACAAGTGAATGAGGATGAGTAGCGATGTAGATCTATAGTCCTATGAATACTTCACCGCCTCCCTCTTCCACTAGTGTATGTCTATTCCAACAGTATTGTTGGTTACTCTTCAACAGACAGAGGTAGGAAAACACTGAGAATGAGCAAGATTACATTCGACCACGAATTTAGACGGTTGACCGAATTTCACTTGATCTGCCAAGGCCAGATCAGTGATTTTTATTGAGAACCAATCAGTTCTTCAGGGAATAGTTACTCCAGATTCTAGGAGACTAGTGTGGGCTCAACATTATCTTTCCATCGTATGTGTCACCATATGATCTAGACCTGTCCAGATCAGACACGCATAGTTGGATAACCTAAGTCGAGTTGATAGCAGCTATCTCTGGAGAGACAGGTACATGAAGATAAACATGCTAGAGACTAATGGGTTCAACATACATGATTAGGATCAGGCTTTAGCACCTGGATAGCACAATTGTTGTCCGAGTAGCACAACTACCGTTCGTGATGCACAACCACCGTCCGAGTTGCCCAACCAACGACCATAATGCACTACCACCTACCAAATGCCCTCTACAGTCGTCCGTGATGCAAAACCACCTTCCATATATTGCACTATCACCGACCGAGTGGAGCAGTTATTGTGGAAGTAAGGGCTAAGTAGTTACCTCACCCTACAGGTGGACAACCACTCGCGGATGTTCTTAGCATTGCATAAAGACTACATGTCATAGTTTCAGAGTATAGTAGGGTCAAAGATTGAGGACAAGATATAGTTACGGTAACATCTACCGGGAAGAGGAAAGTTAGGTGCACTGACATTGTTTTGAAGATATGACACAGGATTGACTTAACCAGCCATTTTGCATACCATCGCCTTGACATGACATCCTTAGGTCAGATGTGTATTGCAAGATAGTGTTAATGACAGTCTTATAGGGATCATCTGATAGTGTTAGTGACGGTCTTCTAGGGATGCATATGCATAGAGTCAGAGAACATGGCAATATAACCTCCAGATGGGATGGCTACATTGGTTAGATAGATCAGTTAGCATGATAGCATACATATGAGTTATAGGAAAGGTATAAAGATCATGCAAATGGTCAGACAAGCAGTGTGACCTCAACCAACGAGAGGAGTTCAACTCATATTAGAGCCTTTGACTTAGATGGTGAGTTCAGTGAGGAGTGTCCTTGAGGGATAAAGTGTTTTCTTTGTGCTTCACCAACATGATTATGTTCTTCTCTTGAGACATGAGATTTAGCCTTTACCTCGAGTATAGGAGGTACCTTCGTGGTACTGTTTAGGACATACAGTGTAGGTAGCCGATGATAGACCAGTCTGGAAGAGACAACTTCACCCAAGCTTAGGACCAGTCTGGAAGAGACAACTTCACCCAAGCTTAGGAGTCACACAGAAAGGGACTTCAGTCAGACAGGATCATGTTGACCAGATATAGGGAAATTTGTGTATGCTCATCTTGACTTATAGCTTTGCTTGAGAGTCTACCACACTAGTAGTAGTCATGTAAATCAAGATTATTATTACAAATCGGTACGGGACGGCAGGTCACATACCATTGAAAAGTGAACGAGATACGTGTCAAACTGCACTATGAGTCCCCATACACTTGATGAAAGATAGTGGTTCTTCGGGTCATTTGAACCCCATCCGTTTAGAAGTGCATGAATAATATAGTATTGAGAAACACATGCTTACTATTAGTTGATTGAATTAAAGTTACTTAGAAGCCGTCTCTTAGACAAGTCATTGATTGGATGTTCCATAGGTTGGCCATCTGTGACAGAGTCCAATTATAATGATGGTAGAGACATGACCATGGTCTTACACATATGTTTGATCGACCCGGTATCCTATACATAGTTTCATTACCCCATTGTGACTCAGACGGAGATCCTTACATCACCACAGATAGAGTGATATACATACCTAGTAGAATTTTCTATGATCAGTGTACTCTTCCAGCAGACCTGATGTCAAATCATGTGAGGATGAAACATATACTAGTTAGAGTCTTAGAGCAGTGTGACCCGTTTTCCATGAAAGATCCATTCTCTTTCCATGTGACACATAGACACCATACAAAGTTGAGCATTTTCACTCACTCTTCTAGATATATTAACCCTACTATCTATTTTCTAGATGGATGAGATGAGCAAACATTGACCAGTGCATGTGCCATAGACCAGATGCATACTCTACAATTCCATGTAGAATATGCTTTCATACTCCTTGGGACACATTGTGCATCTATAGGTGTTCTCAGCATCATTCCATCATAGAGAGCCCTTTTCAACAATAGCTAGTGGTTGTATAGATAGTTATGAGAGTCTTAGTATGCAGTAGAGTCATAGTAGTTGTCCTTATTTCTTTATGGAATAGAGTGACATATTTGACTCGGGACCCAGTTAGCTAAGACCTAGTGAGCTGTCTAATTTCTCTTCTAGGGACACCTGAGTGTTTGACATAGACTAGCGACATTGAGCTATACAACTCATTAGCATATACCTTTATTTGGTACTAAAGTCCACCATATGCTAGTAAGACTCGTAGGACACCCTAGTATTGCTATAGGATATGGAGTAGAGTGCCTTGAGGGTACACGTAGTTGACCTATCATATTGATAAGGATCAAGGATACATGGGTAGATGTTAGGCTACATACCTCACATCGAGATAGTTTTTTCTGATGTAGCCTAGACCTAGTACCTTGGAGTACTTTATAGTACATGCTTGACTACCTAGTAGACCCTTAGTGGTGAACCTAGGTTTTCCCGCCAAAGTCATTACATTTTAGTCCCCATAGTTTGCAGTGACCCTAGGAGCTAGTCCAGCAAGTCGATTTGAGCATGTATGGTCAATCCAATTAGATGATTCCGGCATGTATGATATGTTTTGCCAGATGATTCGATCATGTGTAGTCCATCTAGCTACATTATTAAAGAGGTAGTGAGCTTTGTCAGTGTTCAGGGTTCTAGCTTCATGTTGCTCAATTTGGGCTATGTGCAACTAACTTTCGAGAGAGAGCTACTAGATTGCCAATGAGATAGCATCTTCAGTTGGGTCCTCTGATCCCAGTTGATGTGAGAAATTTTGAGGATGGAATTTTTATGAGGAGGAGAGGTTGTGAAGCCCAACTTTGGGTTAGGGTTTTACCTGCATATAGGTTTCCCAATTTGGGCCAGTCTCAAGTCAGTTTGAGCGAATTTGAGCCAAATTAATTTTAAGAATAAAAGTATGAAGTCTAAATGGCCATATGAGTAAGTTGTGGTGGCTGAGTATGCCTGACATGGAGATGATAGCTTGAGTTAGGCTACATCTGAACGTGAGTTATTAGTGTATACGCGAGGTATACATATGATTTTTATGAGTTAACCAAGGTTTTAGGCCCAGATCTGGGCTATTACAAGGTTTGGTATCTGTTTGGAATTTTTAGGATATCTCATTTGCATGCATCATAGGGATTTTGGATCACCAGATTGTACCCTTGCGGCCCAGAATGATTGAGTCGTAGATTTTACCCAATTGAGTTCATAGTTTCGAGGCCTATTTAGCCTTCTTACATTGATTCCCACCTATAGAGTCGATTTTTGGACTTGCGTCAGTTTCGACTTTGGGTGGTCTCGATCAGAGCTTTCCATCCATATGTATATTACATATACCCATAGGTGGGCCCCACTAGGCCACAAGTTGTCGAAAGTCTAGATCGTGCCACATGGCAAGATCTGAGCCGTCCACTCAACCTTATCTTCAATCATTGATTTCCAAAGATTTCCCATGATTCTAAGGATTTTCACCTTAGCATTGCGACCACTTTGGCTCGTCACCGGCGAGTCCCCAGCCCTCCTCTGGCCACCGTATCGGTATGGTCGTGACCACCTCGGGACTGGCTATCGGTTCGTACACACCATCGCCATCACAGACGCCGCCGGCAAGGACTTTTTGGTGGTTGATTTCTACAACCATAGATGCGTCGATGTGCTTGGAACTTAGACCATAGGTCCATACGATTCTCTCTTTATTTGATCTTTGTTTGACTCCCAGCGCGTTAAGTTTAATCATATTTTAGACATAAGACAACATCGACAATGTTTTATCAGATCCTTCCAATGTATGCCTATTTAGGCGTGTTTTTTACACATGTTTAATAAAACTAAAAGGATAAGATCTCTTTTTGATTTTTGAACTGAAGCTCTAGAAATATATGATATATGTTGCTTTCCTAAACCTAGTATATAAGTACGCACATGTTTATGAATTTTATAAATAAGAGAGTGAGCGGTATAAAGATATGCTTGGGCCACACTAGTACTCCTTCAAACCCTAAAATAGTGCAAAGTATTAGGATACTATGTAACACAGAACATTTCTAAAATTTATAGAACTAACTCAATTGTTCCTTTTGCCAATCAAGTATCGTAGCGGGTATAATATAAAGGATATGAGGGCGTAAGCGTTGTATGTGTATGAATATTAACCGTGCATACACGCCGACACTTGTTTAAATATGTTTGCTTTCCATTTAGTGTGAGGCAATTCTAAAGTTTCCTAAGTTTCCCCGGGTAATAAAATACTCATTTGTCAATTTTTACTAGTTATTTTTAAAATTATTCGAACTAGTATTACTCGTTACTAATATTTTTCATATTATATATATAGGTCTTCTAATCCTAAGTCGACTTTTATAGGAGGATAAATAAACCCTACACACTTGAGCTCAATTATTTCCTTTCTTATTTTTATTTATATTTAATATATTTTGATCTATATTTAATAATATCTTTAATACTAATTATTTTTTGAACCAATAATACTCGTTGCAATCCTAAATCGACTTTATTGGGATGATAGATAAAGACTACATACTTAAGCACAATTATTTTCTTTCTTTTATTAATATTTAATATATTTTAACATATATTTAATAATATCTTTTATTCTCGTGACGGCAAACATGTTATTTCAATCTATTTTATTTTATTGATCAACAACTTTAAATATGACTCTACCTCAATCGTAACATTTTTAATTTTGTTCTTAGGTAAACTAAAATAAAAATATTTCGATCTATTTTATCGATTGAATCTTATCGATCAATAACTTTAACATTTCTAATTCTTTTGTTAAGTGAACTGAAATAGAGGTGTTGCACATACCCTAAAGCAAACCAAAATATTACCGAAACCATTCAATAGCATTATTGAGCCCTAGGGGCCCCTAAAAAAGAATGCAACAAATGCCACATGTCTATTTCAATCTAAAAACTAACTTAAAAAATAAAACTTCCATATTAACCTATATGCTAAGTCACCAGTTACCCCCTGAAGTAAAATTAACCTAACAGTTCACGTTCATGTTGTTCTTCATTGGGTTTCAAAACCCTTGCACCTTCTCCTTCCACCTTCACTATAAATCCTTTCCCATTATCTTTTTGCATGTTCTTCACAATCTGTTCCGAGATGCCAAGGGCTTCGGCGACCAAGCTTGCATCCAATTCAAGCAGTACGTTAGCAGCATTGAACAATGACTCTCCTCCTTCCTCTTCTGAACCTTTCGTCTTCCTAGATCCTTGCCCACCGGTCCCTCCCTGCTTCTCTCCTTTCGGCAGCCCATCAACCAGAGAAGACTGCAAATTGATATCATGGAAGGATATATATATATATGCATACCATAAATATAGATATATTTACCACGGCTTTTGGTTGAGCTGGTTGGTTCAGCCGTTGAAGTCGGTGAAGGAGAGTGCAATGAGCTCCTCATGGTCGTCGTTGAGGCACCAATGAGCAGCGCCAGCAGGGAGGGCAACGACTTCGCCTTGTCCGATGTGGTGCAATTTCTGGTGCTGGTCTTGAAAGCTCTCTTGGCTTGTTCCTGACGGTGACCTACTTGGCCCCTCTGCTCCCTTTCTTGCCCTCTCTCTCTCGCCCTGTTTCATGCTCTCCTTTCTTGGGCTTCTCTCCTCCCCATTCTCCCCTATTTCATGCTCCCTTCTTCCTCCTCCATGATGTATCTCTTCTTCCTCCTCCACCACGGGGTGATGGCTAATGACCTGATTACGTGTTTGCACAGACGGGGTATGATATCCCGAGCAATCCCCTCCCTAGCTTCCCATCCATAAATGATCATACAACGATGTTGTTAACGTGAACTAAGACATGGGTAGGTATTAAAGATTTATTATAACAAATATGATGAGTAATAATGGACCTCTTTCAATACGAGATAAAGAGTATTAAATATGTACGTATTAAAGACATGATTTGTCATATATAACATGATCAAATTAACTAAGCGTTTATTAACAGTATAAACTATGACATGGGTATAATGAAAATTGGTTTTATAAATAAATATATTGAGATCGTAGGAATGGACCTTTCTCAATGTAGAGGAGACGAGATGGGAGTAGTTAGGGGGAAAGGGCGTGAGGTTGGATGGTGTTCCTCATGGCTGCCAACCCCAAGCACTTGAACTGATCCTCCATCTGATCCCACAGCTCCGTCGTCCCTCCCTCCGCCTGGCGGCTTGCCTTTAGCTTCTGGATGCAGCACTGCCCTGAACCCTTAACTGCTGTTGGCCCTGCCAACTCCCTGTCATGACATTGCCTTCCATCACCGCCAAGAAAATTGCAGACATTGCTAGTATTAGCAGACAACAGCTCCTCACAGCCATCATCTTTTGCTTGTTAGACAAAGCCAGTAGATCAGAAGTACTACAGTGAGTGGTGAATTGAGTCTAGGAAGATGTTTAAATAGAGAAGAGGGGGAGGATGCCTCTAGGGCAGGTGGGCACTGATTGTGTCAAGGAGTTTGCGCTTGCATGGTGAGTGGTGAAGTTGGAGTTGGCAAAGCCTCGCTACCTTGCATGGTTTGCATGGCTTTGTGTAGACGAAGTTTTGCCGACGTGTGGGATGATGGGTACAAAAGATCAGGTGAGCCCGGCCGAATTAGGGCGCTTGCTTTGGATTGTAGTGGGTCTTAAGGAAGAGAAGGTGAGAATCGACGTAGTTGAATCCGCTCGGTGCAATGCATGGTGATTTGGGATTACTACTACGTTACATCTGATGCAAGCACAATCAATTATAATTAGCTGAAAAATGCTTTGGAAAAAAGTTTTAGTTAAGAAAAGAATGAAGCTGCTAAAAGAGAAAAAACTCAGCTCTGCTCTGGAAAAAAAAAAACTAAGCTATGCATCACTTCTACAAAGCTGAAATGAGATTCATACTTGAAATCGGTGCTTGCTCCGGAAGCTCATTCATGGAGGAGAACATCAAGCATTTCTTATATGCTCCCTCCTCCCCAGACAAGCTAAAGGCAAAGCCCATAGCTTAGCGTCATCTTCTACTTACAAGTGAGGTGTGAAGAAGACGGCTGCCAATTAGATCTCCTGTACCCACAATCCTGCCTGAAAGTGTAACCTCAAGTTCTCCGATCACAGATACGATGCACAAAAAAACCGGTTCAAGATGCAAAGATCATAACTTGCTAACAAAATCAAACAAGCATTGAACTTGAATCATGTACATAAAACATGCATCATATGATGTTTCAAACTAAGAATTTGTTGCAACCCCTCTCAGGGCGTGAAAAGAAATATAACTTGCAAAACTGACAATCAACGTTTCCAGCAGACACCTTCAAGCTAACTCATGCTAAGATAACAAGAGCACAATCCTGCCTGAAAATGCTACCTCAAGTTCTCCGATCACAGAACACGTCTGTCCGCCAATTTGATCTCATATACCCACAATCCCGTCCGAAAGTGCTACCGCAAGTTCTCCAATCATGGAGATGATGCAAAAATCAAAACCCTTTCAAGATGCAAAGATCATAACTTGCTAACAAAATCAAACAAGCTTTGAGAATCATGTACATGAAACATGCATCATAATGTTTCAAACTAAGAATTCAATGCTACTCCTCTCAGGGCATGAAAAGAAAAATAACTTGCAAAACTGACAATCAACGTTTCCAGCAGATACTTTAAGCTAACTCATGTTAAGATAACTAGAGCCGAAAGTTCTCACATACATCACAAAATAGTACTCAATAAAAATAAGTCAGAATCACAAATAAGAAACCAATGTATACTCAGCTACAAATTCATCATTAAATTACAAAATTCTTAACATCAAAGAGCTAAAACAGCTTAACTTAACACGGTAAGTAGACTTCCGACTCTACCAGAATAGTATATGAAGTTGGAACAAAGGAGATGCGAATGTGTAGTTGAACTGACAAAGACATAACACCTATACCAGCTTACCAAGATTTCAGACAATAAGCAAAAATGAGAAGAGTGCAAGCAAAATGATCAATGCTCAATGCACAAATCACATCATTCCCTCCGCTTAGTTATGGGAGGATCAATTGTTACATAATACGAACAATTTCATCACTCAAACATAATCGAGCAACAGATTTTCTCGATTACAGATAAATAGCATACAAAGCGCTAGTGTTCTTCACATAATCCGTCAAAATAGGAAAAAAAAGATAAACCCTAAATTCTCTTAGAACCCTAGCTTAGTCCGGCGCCAGTGCCTGCGCTTAGCATTGTACCTGCGACACAAACAACATCAATCAGAGCCAGGGCACCATTTCACATGTAAATCAAAATCACAAAGAGATTGAAACCAAAAAAACAAGAAGCCAAAAATACCTAATGGTGTTATCAGTCCTCATGCGGATCCAATGGGGGATGGGGCGGTTCTGCCGCATCTTCTTGGCCAGCTTCTTCTTGATCTTGAAGGTCTTGTGCGAAGGCTATCAAAAACAACACACAATCAACACAACCGAGTCCAAATTGCTTGATACTAAAGATCCAATTGAGCACAAATAGCTTGAAAAAAATGATTAAAATAATATGGGATGGTATTAGAGATAAATCATATAGGCCACCATTGTTGTTCCTCGACCAGTGACGCAACCGACCTGCAAAACCCTAGAAATCCGATCCTGTGCCTTTTATATATGAACCGACAGGTGCGATGATTCGCCCGTTTTAGGCCCATGGGCCTAGCGTTGGTCGACCAGGCTTATTGGCGGTTTGGCCCATTTCGAGTCGACCGTAATCGAATCTGATCCCAATCCGATATTGTATTCGATCCAAATCTAAATATTTTTTGAGTTATCTTTATGATATTTTTAAGGTCCGTTTAGTTCATATATTATAAATGCAAATGACATGAAAATTTTAAAAAGTCAATTTTATTAAAAATCATATATATTTAATATATTCTAGAGAAATATTAGTACATGTTTGATGTGTATAGGGCCTAATTTAATTTTAGTGCCTTCAAGCCGGTCCTTTTCATTTATATGTTATCATCCACTGTTTAAAAGTATTACCCAGTATAGATAAAGATATATAAACATTTTTTAAAAAATATAAGAGTAATTAATATCGTAATTTATGAGATGAATATTAGTATCAACTGCTGCGCTGCTGATATAAAAACAAGAGCAACTTTCAAATCTAACCATCTATTGAAACCACATCGCTATAATTTTACTAGGGAGCAAACTATTTTCATCATCTAACCATCCGTAGAATCCAGCGACACCCAATATTAAAGTCAACTTACATAGAGTGATACTAATTATTCTCAATTTATAATCCCAATTTAATAAGTGGGTAAATGTGCTATTTTTATTTAATATCACAAAACCATTGTGCAAGTGACGTGTCTTAAAATCTTACCAAACGGCGTGTTTCAATGAAAGAACACTTGGGGACAAATAAATTTAAAACATTAGTTGCATCACTTTAGGACAAAAATATTATTTTAATATTAGGGCTTGTTTAATAATAATGCTTAAAGTAGGTAATTTATGAATACGCATGTTTTGCCACATATCCAAGTACTAATTTTAAGAAGAAAATGTTGTTTGGGAAAAGAGCATGGGGCTTGGGAAAAGATAGGTTGTAAAATAGTTAGTTCTTATTATCTGTAAAACTCGTGATTCATGAACTGAAGATTCGTGATGTGACACTAAATGCATTGGTCTTATTCGATTGCACATGATTAAGCACTTGCACTTCTAATTAATATTGTAATGTATGAGAGGAATATTAGTATTAGTTACTGCTGATATAACAATATGAATAATTTTCAACTCTAAGTTCTCTAACCACTCATTTAAATTATGTGATTGTAATTTTCTAGTAGGGAGAAAAAAATCATCATCCTTTAACAATCCTTGTAATCCAACGACGCTCAATATTAAAGTCAAAGTACATAGAAACATCAGTTGCTGATACTAATTATTCTCAATTAATAATTCAAGTTTAATAAGTAGGTAAATGCGATATTCTTATTGAATATCACGATGTCATTACGAGAGTTAATGTTTTCTTCTTGAGATGTCACCAAATGCGTATTTTAGTGAAAGAACACTCGGTGTCAAATAAATTAAAAATTTTAGTCGCATCACTTTTGGTGTGATAAAAAATCTTATTTTAACATTAGGACTTGTCTTATAATAAGACTTGAAGTAGGAAATTTATGAATGCATATGTTTGGCACAAATCTAAGCACTAATTTTACAAAGAAAATGTTCTCTTTAAGATAGAATACTGGATAAATTAGGTTGTAAATTATTAGTTCATTTTATCTATAAAGATCATGAATCATAAACTATTAGTTCGTGAGGTGACACCATATACATTGTCATTACAAAAATTTTAGTTTTCCTAGTGATTCAATAAAGTTAAAATACACTATAAACTTGTGGAAAAAAATGGGGTGGCTAAACATAAGGTCGCAAAAAGTAGGGTAAAAAAAGTTCTTGATGGTTTTAGGTGCGGAGAAAAGAAAAAAAAATTAAGACATACTTGATCGTAAACATAAAAATAATATTATAATTTTTTTCACGATTTTAATAATAATGGAGAGAGTATGAGAAGTGTGGCGTGGAAAAGTACCACCTTTCTCCACGGTTTTTTAAGGGGGTGGAAAGAAGTTTTTTTTTTTGTAGTGTGTGCTTATTCGGCTACATATATAACTAAGATTAATCAGTTGTTCATCTAATTTATTATATAATAATTATTAATCTACATTGGTCATTCGGATGACAAAGACCTCGTGCCCTCCTCATCTTCCCAAACACTTTGGCTCGGTCAAGCTACTCAACTTAAACATCAGCTAGTTGTCTTTGAACCTGTCCAACTACATAAAGAGCACTCTAGAGGGAAGTCAAGGATCCAATTTGCTTCTAACTTCACTATTCCAACAGTTTGAGTTTGGCTAACAGTACATGCAAGTGCAAGCGAAGTTATACAGTGGCCTCAAAAGAGGGGACAACTATAATCACCTCACTGCATATTCCCTCCAACTTGCAAGTCCATGCCTTCTACTTCACCTTCATATCTCTTCCAAGTACCTTTCACTGCAACCCATATTTATTGAAGCGTTTAGCTGTAAGCCAATATCTGAAGATGATCAATATATGGCTGCTAACTGCTAACTATGACCAACCAGAATACAGCTCCTACGCGCTTGTTAGACCACGTGCGACCAGCTTCTTGTTTGGTTGGAGCAATTATACTTCTTGATCTCCTTCAATGTTGAATATTGCTTTTTCTCTTTGCTATATATGATCCACGTCATGCCAATATATATATATATATATATATATATATATATATATAATAATAATAATAATAATAATAATATAAAAACCCGATTTTACATGCATGATAAGTGAAGTTTAAGGCTCATTCAACCAACATCAATCATAGTTTAAAGGCTGTAGAACACTCCAAGCTTGGAGAACAAGCTTATTGAGTCAATTTGGAGTTGAACACTCCAAGCTTATTTAGAGTATTATTTATATTATTTTTTCAATCTAACCAACAAATTAATGATATATTAAAATAAAAGATATTTTTCTATTTGTCAATTGAAATTGATAAATATATGATTTATATTATTTTAAAGTATTGATTTAGCTAAAAGAAAAAAAATATTTTAATAATTTTTTTGTTTAACTCAGAGAATTAATTACAAAATCAATTAAAGAGGTCTCAATTCATAAAATTTGACTTAATAAGCCAAAAAGTAAAGTCGACTAAGGAAATTTTTGTAGTAAAAAAGAATTCTAAAACTATGACTACAAGTGTTACTTATGATCGATGAGTATTTACATCTATTAATCATTATGAATTGTGAGAAAATCATCATAACCATCTTTATGAACATCTTGTCTTGGTAGAACAGGTTTGAAAGTTTTTCGGGATTGGTGATAGAAAATCAAATCAGGCAAAAACAAAATGACAATTTATCACCCTAGCTAAATACCCTTCTTGTAGAATATCCGCCCAGATTAAGAAAGTTTATAAAAAAGTTAGAAACTCATCATCACCATGTGCCTTTGTCAATTAGTGTTGGACATTGTTGGCCTTCAATTAGCAAAGCTGGCAGTAAGAAAATCTATCTGCTTTAGTTAAAAAAGCTGATCATGACATGATAAAATTTCATATACATGAAGCAATGAAAGGAAAATCAACCTAAAAGCTGCAGAAAAAAGTGCAAGTAATTATATATCTTTCCATTGGCATGTTGAAAGATTGGAGAATAATGGCTTTATCAAATATTTATAGTACTACTGCACTAGTTCATAACGCGGTTTGTTGACAATATTCTTCATCTTAGTTGGCAAACTATAATCTTTCGTGTTTGGATTTGATTTATATATATAAACTGTTATCATTTTTCAAAGCTTCTATAGTCTATACACAGCACAAGGTAAGTCTAGTTGAAGCCTGTGACGAACATCCGTCTTGTGAAGGGAAGAACTTAGAGCATAACTTGCGGCAATTTCAAGTTGAAAGCAGTGACTATAGTTGCCTGTGCATGTCTTCGTCTTCCCAAGAGTGAGGGGAGAAAGAATATGCATGCATCGCCTTTTGGCATTTTGTACATCAAGAGAATATCATGATCATAGAAAAGAAGTATATACATATATATAAATTGAACACAAAGTTACAAACGCTTGATCAGGCATTTGGATGTATGTCAGCCACCAGCAGAAAGACAAAGCTCATAACATAAAAAACAAAAGGATAGAGGCAATCCTTTTTCCAGGAAACACAATATGATTGAGCTGGAAACCATGCATAAAAAGGGATATAACAAAGATGTTGTCACCTCAATTTGTCCAAACACAAAAAGAACAAAACAAAATTAACTACATTACAAGGAGTAACATGCACATGATTATGTCTCTTGATGTCTAGTAACATAATTGGATATTGTTTTACTTCGATGAATTCGAATCAAGGAAACAACCTTTTCAAAATCCTAACGGGGCAAGAAAAAGATTCATTAAAAAAAGAAAACCAATTTTGGCCGTGGAAAAAACTTGATGTCTCTCAAATGTCTAACTTTTCTCATATCAGAAAGCGCGAACTAACTTTTTTGAGTTGGATAAAATAAATTGGGGAGGAAAAAAATATAGTGGGGAAAAGTTAGAACTAAACAAAAGCATTTACATTAAATAAAAGATAATTAGCCAATCGAGGGTGCCGCCCCCATCAGTAAGTAGTGCATGGAGAAGGCTTATAGATAGAAATACGCATTTATAGGAAGGAATCACCTACTTATTAGAACAAAAACAAACCGAGATCAATTATGAAATTATAACAAGGATAAAAATTAAAAAAGAACAAACCAAACTAAAAATCAGAACCCAAATCTTAATTTTCGATGAATTTGGATATAGTTTTCGATTTTCACAATAATCATGTTCACCCTGCTCTACAATCATGAAAAGTTCTTTACACAACATTTATTTTTCCATCATTGTTTATAACAAAAACAATTTTTGTGCAAATTTTATCATTACAAATTTGTCACTTTTTAATAGTGACTGGAGGAGATTTAAAAATTATATCATTTGAGCTTTTTTATAAAATTACTTTAAAAAGTCAAATAACCATTGACAAGAGTTGATTTCCTCCTCCCACTGGAAATTTTTGTTCACAGGTGATAGCCCAAACATAAATTTAGATATTTCCATGTTGGAACCATTAAAAGTTTAATATATTGTCACTGGCCTCGCTTATATCTATAGTCAATCTAAAACCCAATCACTAAACTCAAAAGAACTAACCAATAGAAAAACTGATATTCACGGAGTAGAACTTGCGGTCCACATGTGGTCGTGGGGACGAGTGCCCCCGTATGCGTCCTTATATGGCGTGCACAAAAACCTGTCGTATTGAAGATCACAACATTACTATCCTGTTGTTAATTACCTGTCGTATGTTTATATTACCTAGTTAATTGTTTCAAGGTAGAGTGGAGACCATTTCATTCACAGCATATATCTGACCAACCACTTCTTATTATTAAACACGAGAACCCATTTCATCAACAATCTAATAATACTTTTTTTGTCAATTTTATTGTTTAAACAAGGAAGTTTCGTCCATCAACACGCTTTAGCACATGCTTGTGCAGGAAAAAAAATTTGAAGACAAAGAATAGCAAGTTAACATGACTGGTTCACATGAAGTGCTGGGAAGAAACACACTACAAATACTCCCGCCCTCTTCCCATCCCCTCCCTCTCCCAATCTCATCACATTTTGCTGCTACTACTGTAAATTCGATAACTAGATCAGAAACCCAAGTGGTGATCATGGCCCGGCTACAACAGCGCTACCGCGGCGTCCGCCAACGACACTGGGGTTCTTGGGTTTCCGAAATTCGTCACCCTCTCTTGTAAGTTCCATGTTATTCTTCTTTTCTTTCACCTTATGATCATCAAGTAAATTTAAGGTATATGACATAGACCTAAGTTTTAATGGTTGAATGACTTTTAAACACAAAAGAATTCGGGTCGATAGTACTAGGCATTGGTCCCGACGTTCTTCTTCAGGTTTTTTTCACACCTTCTTCACACTCATTTTAGCTGTAGAGAAAAATTCTATATTTAGAAATATTAGAAGGTGGGCATGCATTAATTTTCTAAATTTTTTATACAAAAAATATTCTTAAATCTTAAAATAGGGAAAAGTAGAAGGGAGAAAAGTGGGATATAAATATTTTTTAATGCGAACAAATGTTTAAAAATTAATACATACTTACCTTTAAAAATCTTCAAATTTTAAAAAATTAGAAATTTTCTCAGCTCCAAAAATTGTTGTCGAAAACCAATTTTCTACACGCCAATTTTTTAAAACGTAGAGAAAAACTAATTTTGGAGGGACAGAAAGTAAATATTATTCATAGTAAACATATTAAACTCGAAATATATGCATATATAGTGAATCAACAGTATTCGATGTTGTAGTACTTGGCACTTGAAAGTGTTTCATTGTATGAAACTCTGCACATATCTGTTCAAACTACAACAAAATCTAAATTGAAGCTTCTGAATGTGATCTAATATGTGTAATCAGGAAAACAAGAATTTGGCTAGGGACATTTGAGACAGCAGAAGACGCAGCGAGAGCCTACGACGAAGCAGCAAGGTTGATGTGCGGTTCAAGAGCAAGAACCAACTTCCCTTACCATCCCAACGCCCCTCTCACTTCCAGATTCTTGCCGGCTAATCTCACTGCCAAGCTTCACCGCTGCAACTTGGCTTGTCATCAATTGAATCAGACCATGCCCAAGAGACTTGTACCGGCTCAAAGGGTCTCTGTCCCTGCTGGTGTTGAGCATGAGAAGGGCAGTGTACTAGCACAAGGACCTCATGCAATAGTGCAGCAACAGCAGCAGCAGCTTGATGTTTCTGAAGATGAACATATACAGCAGATGATTGAGGAGCTGATGGATTATGGGTCTGTCGAATTGCAGTTTAATTGAGTCTTTGTAAGCGAGATATCTCACTTTTAAGCAGAAAACATCTCGTGATGATATTTTTGGTGGGAGTAGGTCTCACTAGAAGCCAAATTATTTGTTTGCTTTTTATCACTGTTAAATTGTCAGATGATTCATATTGGTGTACTAGATTAATGAAAATCTTGGAGTATATATAATTAAATCCCGTGCTTTCCGTTGTAGATTAAATTATTCCTAGAAAAATATTGTTCAAACTATAAATATGCTTTTTTTCGTCCATTCTTACCAGCCCATCTTTAAAAGGCCGTTGTCAAATGACCTCCCGTGATCCAACCCATAGTTTTAAGTTCCGTTCTGTAAGTGGTACACGGTTTATTACAAAGTATAATTTAACTTTTGTATTATTTTAATCGTTATCTGGTTTCTAACCATAAAATTTTTACAAAATTCAATTTTTTTAAAAAAATTCCTGCATTTTCAATAATTAATAAAATATTAATGATAAGGTATATTTTTAATATTTAATAAAATATTTTATTTATAATTTTAGAATATAGTTTAACCTAATTGGACCTAATTGAACTAAATATATTGTATTAACTAAAAATCTAATATGTTTATTTAAAAATATAATCAAAATTATTGAGTCTCTCTAATTAGAGCACATTTGAATAATAAGAAATAATATTTGCATTGTTATGTAGTATGCAGTTTTATTATGATCGCTCTGGGTAGGCTTGCATCATCCCTTTCGGCCCTAAGCTCTGACACCACTATTGGCTTTTGGGCCCCTAAAATGCACTTGTAATATGTGTGACATGTCTCTTTTAATCTAATAGGTGTCACAGGTCTCTCTTAATCGAATAGGTGTCACAGGTCTCTTTTAATCCAAAAATTAACTCAATGAATAAAGCTTTCCCATTATCATATATACAACTTACCAACATCATCCACACCTGATGTGAGAGAAACCCAACATCAAGTTGGTATGCAATATATTGGGCTGATCGATGTGATTTTTAAAATTTAAAATTATGTGTCTAACACATTCCCCAAATGGTGGTAAATATATATATTTTTAAGAAGCTAGGAGGTGTTAAAATTCTAGATCCATCATTGGCGAAAACATGGTTAAAGAAGAGTTTAGGATTTTAAATTCCCCATTTCGAACCCAACCTAGTACTTGTGATAGCCTGGGCTTTGAAAAATATATCGCATCCGAGGCTCAGGTCCATCTCATCTTCAAAAAGGATTTGTTGTAGCAAATGTTATGGCTCTAACAACCCTTTTATTAGTCTTAATTATCTTGTTATGATTAATTCTTTTAGAGTCTACATGTAACACCTTAAATCTGGTTCACGCTCGTGAACCAAACTGGTATGTTACAGGCCCCTGTTAGGTTGGTTAACCAAAACCCAACTCGTGCAGATTTAATTTCGGCGTCTTAAGATGAAGATACGATTCGTCATGAATAGATAAATGCCAAGAATCCTAACATAATACTACATGGATGACAGATAAACTAATTTACACACTAATACAATTACAAACAAAATCAATAAAAATTCTGAAATAAAACAGACAGTCTTCCCTAAAATTACAATTACGGGCCACCCTGTCAAAATACTATATACAAACATATATGCATATCAACAATTTCATTTACACAGAATCTAATCTACTGTATACTCATTTCGAAGCTTTCTAAAGCTTGGGTCTCAACTTACCTGTACAATCTATTCATATTTCACATCATATCATAGTGTCTTACCATTTAATCACATTATATCACCATGTCTTAGCATTTAATCACATCATTCTCAATATAATAGTATCATAAACAAAATGTTAACCATTCTATCGACTGACATGTGTGTAAGCGACATCAGTGCACCTCCGTCCAGGCTGGCACATCTAACTCGTGATTATCACCTACATATAGTATAAAAATGCGTTAGTAACAAGCGTTACTGATCCAAAATATAACTATAACAAATTGGCTATGAGAGCAAACTCTCATATGAAAGAAAAATATTTGTATACTTCTCGTGAACTCTTCGAAGGGCACCCACTGTGGAGCCACTGGGCTGCAGATTCGGTAGCATCTCGAATTGTCAGCTTTGCTGATGCCTCTTTTGGCATTTTTCTCACTTCATTTTTCTCTAATCCATCAGGTACTATATGTATATCCTAAGCCCTCTCCTTACCTCTATAATTCTCTTGGCCTTGAGCACGAAGGCTGAGTACTCTTAGGCAGTCGCCTTTAGTATACTTTGAACCACAAGTCTGGAGATGCGCTATACTAAATAGTATCTGTAATCTCCATGTTCTCTGGGTGTGAGGAACTCAAACGCGGAGTTGTCAGGATCCCTCAACAATGGAATAGTTCACTCACTAATCCAGAGCCCACTTTGAATGTCACGGCATCCGCTCATGGTACGTGCAGTTGGTTTCTCCATCTCTCGTCTCACTGAAAACTCAATAAAATTATATATATAGGTGTGGGAAGAGATTTATATAATAGGCCCGAAGACAACTTGTATTGGATCTTATTTTTAAAATCATCCTCGAGGGTTTATTAATCCGAAAAACTGTTCGGCTAAATAGCCAGAGTTAAGTGGGATCTAATAAAACGTCATTTAACCCGTCCTGCAAATAATAAAATAAACATACAATAGAAGAGAGTGTGAATTAGAGACAAGTCCTAAACGGACCTGGTAGAAGCTCCAAGTGTATCCTTGCGCCTAGGTGCTGAGCTCCTACTCCGTACTTACACATCAAATCTAGAAACTAACACTCGCTAACTGAATGATGCATCAACTTGACATGATCAACACACTCACAATACAGCCAATATCCATCAACAGTTAAATAATCATAAATATAAAAATAATTCTAACTCATTCTATTCATACCAATTTTATTATATTTTTCTAAATTACATCGTAGTTAATTAGAGGCTTAGATTCAATTTACCTCATTAGATCACTTAACATTCATTTACTATTAATCAAATCATATCACTTATCACTTCATCCGTAATTAGGTATTAATCACATCAATTAATCAATCCTAGCATGTTGTGCTAACAATCATCAGTTTTAAAAAATTAAATAGGAAATAATTATACCTTTCGTTGTCGACAATTGGCGATGATTAGGGTTTTGTCATGTGTCTTGAAGCTTGAGTTCGGTGCTCATTGGCATCCGAAGTTTGATCGGGTTCGACTGGATGAGCTCCACGGAAGATCCAACAAATTTCAGCAAATCCAGTTTTCTGACGGGCTCCGCGAAAGATCCAACAAATTTCAGTGGTTTTTTGGCAGCTTTCCTGATGGTTTTTGGCGTTAATACTGACGGAATAGGAGGGATATTGGGTACTATTAGAACCGGCTCGGCGAGCCCGACACATCTATAACGTTGACACAGTCGGTGGAGGTGGCGGCTGACTGGAAAATGGCTAAAACAGAGGTGGCAGCGATGGGTGACTAAATCCGGCCGACTTGGGCGGTGATGGGCTCCGCTCCGGTCAGGGAGGATCGTGGGTTGGTTGACAATGTCAAAGTGGTGACTAGACGGCGACGGCGACGGTTACCGGCGGTGGAATCGACGACGCGAGTGCAACGTGGGCGCGGCGATCCAGAGTCGTGGAGGCCAGTTGACGGCCGGGAGAGCTCGGGGCGGAACGGCAATGCTGTGATGGAGCTAGGAGGCATCGATCAGTGGCTGGATGGTGTCGGCGGCGGTACCGGTGACGACACGTAGAGGGTGGTGCGGCAGCAATCAGGGTTTGGGGAAAAGGAAAAAAGGTTAGGTGATCGGTGGTAAAGTCGTAAATAAGATTTGACTCAGCTATGGCCAGAGTCGAGAATAATAACTTAGTCGTAGAAAATCCTAAAAAAATACAGAAAAATCAAAAAAAATCCTATAAAATATATCACATACTATAACACCACAATGATATGCTCTATAACTATTAGCTTACCCAAACTGCCCCATAACGCATCTTGAGGTAACTGGCCTAAAACTTATTCTACGATCCACTATGTATAAAATAAAAAAATAAACTTGCATACTCTCTTATATTTTAATAAGTCATTCTTTTCTGTGGTATTCGTGAGATTATCATCATATATTTGAGTATACATGACCCTCATAGTTCATACACACGATCGACATCGGCTCAGTATATGTGTTTTAAAACATACTTAATTCGAAAATAACAGTTAAACCGCCCGGTTCTGAATATAAAATTATGACTCAAATTGCAGGTTTTACACTACCAATTGTAAGATTTGAATAGTTAAAAAAATTGATACAAAGCATTTGTTGTAGAAATTATTGCAATAAATCTTCTCCCGTCGTCATCATCTCCTCTATCACAGGATTGCTCTCTTCTCAATAACTACTTTTTTCTTTTAAGTTTTAAGATGCATACACGAGCAACAAATATCCATTCCTCATGATAGTTTTGACCATCATATATAGAGTGTTTGTTACTATAATTTTGACAAAAAATAAAAAAACACTCTAAAGCTTAAAATCATGTTTTGTGGCGGGTTAAACAAAATCAATAAAGTTAGAGTCTTCGTTTTATAATTTTAAATACTATATTATAGCACTAGTTATATCTTATATATTTCATGCGGTCTTCAAATCAAGTACAATTTAAATTTTTTTAAATTTTAATTTTATATTTGACTTTTTAATTTAAAATTATTATAAATGTAGATTTTGATAAAAATTATGGTATTTTAATTAATAAATTTAATAAGAAAATATTATTGATAAATATATATATATATATATATATATATATAATATAATATAATATTTTTATTTATAATTTTAAATTTTAATTTGAATTGTTGCCTGCTACATAAATCTGGTATGAGAATCGCTGCAATAATTAAAACTGCACTTTGTTCCCAACATTGAAAGGATGGTTTGTGACAAAAACCTTACCCCTATGTTGCAAAATAGCGTCGGGCTCTGTGCCAGGTCGCCGCCGCGCCGCCGAACGGGCGCCATCATCGGAGATGCGCCCATCCCCTCCCTCTAGCCCGTCTCCAGCCGCCCGTGCGCGCTCATTTTCCGGTGAAACTTGCCAAATTTCCGGCGAGTAGGTACCCACCATGCCCTCCTTTGATTTGGTTATCCACACTATGCTCAAAGAATGATTCATGAGGGAGTTTGGTTTGTTTGATGTACGTGATTGACGTGGTGCATGTTATGTGTATGATGCAATGCCTCTGTGAGTGTGTGTCTGTGATTAAATTTGGAGGATGACGTGCACTAGAATTTTTTGATAAAATGCTATGTTTTCATGTGGATGTGTTTGTGTGATGTGAATGATATGGGTGTGATTGAGAGGAATATATTTTGTATATGTTATATGTTGGTTTCTATTGTTTAAGTATGCTTCGGTTTGTAAGTGATAAATTGGGAGATTTCATGACTTTTAGCGTGTGAATGAAGTTTGTTTGATATTCCTCAGTCAATCGGCCAATGGCACAATGGCTAGGCAACATTTTACATTGGTGTGCCATGATGTTGCCTCAAAGAATTTTTAAATGTACGAGGCACAAGTAGAGCGGTTCAAAGCTTGCCTAAATTGGACTAGGTAAGTCAAATGAAGTAATAAAAGAACATGACTTGATAACAATTCTGAAAAGCATGATGTTTCAATAGTTTTAAAAATAGTATATATTTTAAATGTATGACTACATTATCTTGTATGTAATATGATAACAAATCAAGGTATCTTGGTTCTTAAAACAAAAGTTTGATGTTATTTTACTTAAGAGCTAATATACATTGAGCTAGATTAAGCTTGAGTCGTACTTGAATGAGCTTCTGTAGCAATGGGCTCAACTTGAATTCAAATCAAACAAGTAGAATGTGAGCCAATTGAAACTTGACTGGACTGATTCTGATGAATTCCCCTTGGCATGAATGATATTGTCCTTAATATGAGGGTATAATTGGCATTTAGCAAAATTACGCGGGGATATCCGATGGCTGCAAAACAAAGAATAAATCTTCACCATTGGCAAGAGGTTGATTTATCGTTGCTGGAGATGAACCCACGGTGGCGACCCATTATCATCCCATCCTCCATCTTTATTCTTCTCCCTTGGGTATCCAGCATGTTGCCTTCTTCATTTTCATGTTCTTATCCTCTAGCTCTGCTTTCCTTGATTATCTGGAAAAGGGTTCTTGCATAGCAACTAAGGATGATTTTTTTAAAAAAATACTTATTTGGTTATGCATATGTGAAGTTGTAGATATTACTTGTTAGTCATGTCCTATGACCTATTCAGTTTTATGTGTTAAATTTAAGCTTTTATGACACTGTCAAATGCTGTTATTTAGTTTATGTATTTTAAAGATGTTATAATTATAACTAGGGCTTTGGCGTGCAGCACCTGTTGACAAGAGACATGAGACTGGGATTTTTGCTTTCTAAGTTGAGGTGGCCACCAACTTTCCAAATTCGGCCATTTTGTACCGGCAAGACTGTGAAAGACGACATGCATCGTCAACTTGAAAAGCTTGATTTCCCTACTGCTGCCAAAATTCTCTTCACTGAATCTCCAACCAAGAAAAAATTTGGGTAATCTTGTGATCTGCTTCGCAGCATCCTAAGTTGTCCATGTTTTTAATCAATAATTACCTATGCAAATTTTGAGAACTACAACACTGGCAAATTTTTTTGCTTTCTACGGGGCAAATGTGATACTGATATTACCTTAGATGTGATTGTCATAGTTTTCTTTTAAAAGTAAGGCCCGGTTCAAGGGCTTAATAAGAAATGCCTCCATGCCTCTGTGTTCTTATCATTCTTCCTGATCGGTATCTCCTTCTTCCAATGCCAGTCCTAAAACATGAAGCAAACAACTATCCAGGAAGGCTAAAGAATGTTGACATATAACACAATTCATCTTTCGAAGTTATTTTATTTTTGTTGTATGTTTCAAACTTCATTCTTTCAGTTTCCTTTGGAATGTTGACGCATAACATAATTCATACTTCTGCATCTCAATAAATGGTTGATTTGACGAAGTTTGGCTTCATGGTGGATGCTGTCTTATTGTTCTTCTGCGTACTCGTGTTGAAATTTGAGCAACTAGCTCACTTATCATATTAATTCTATTTACAGGTTTGATTTCCATTTGGTTCAGTTCTTCTTTGCCTGCATGCCTTCCCTAGGTATCTCTACTTACTAGGTTTATTCTTTTTGTTCTTTCTGAAATGGCAACTTACTTGGCTCATAGGTATGAGGCTTTTATTATTGGATTTATGATACAATTATGTTTTATCTGTGACAGCGGTGTATTTGGTTGCTCAGTATGCTCGATATGAGATGAGGCAAATGGAAGCGGTAATTACACTGCATGAATGGTTTTGTTTCTTGCTGATTTTACATTTCCGGAAAAATGTCCATGTCACACTGTTTCCTTAGATTGAAGCTGCCTGAGTTGTTTTTGGTTTCTATTTCTTTTTTTGTCCTGATTCTATAATATAAATTAACTTTTAAATGCCTGCTTGTTGCATTAGGCTGTTATCAGTTTTTTTTTTAAAAAAGAAAAATTTGTTGGATGTAGAACTTTTTTGTGGCGCATAAATTTGTTAGAAGTAATATGATTCTTGCCATATAAATAGGGGTGCCTCTAACTTTGTACAGCTGAGAGATTGTGTTAGAAATCCATTAATGGCTTAAAGAAGAAGAGGTGTATAATGAATATATACAAACAGATTCAACAAACACTAACACAAACCAAACAGACCTCAACCATGCTGAAAACTAGTCAATCAAACCCTAATCAGCCAACATGTACAACTCCTAAGCATTATCTAACGAACTGAACAAACTTTAAACTCAATTAGCAACTGCAACTTCTAAGCAATAGACCTGGACAGACCATGAACAATAGTTAACTGACTCTTAACATTGATGAAAGACACTTAAATCAACTCTGAACATATCTGAAAACCAGACGGCAATGAGGACCTGACCAATCCACGGGGAGCTACATGGTTTAACAGCAAAAGGACCTAAGACCATCAACGTGCCATGTCCTAATCTGATGACAGCAGTAATGCATGACAAATTCGTGAATGTGACATGGAGCAATGCTGCTGAGATTTTAACACGTGAACATCCATAATCCACCTTTAGAGTGACATAAGACAGTGCTTGACAAACACATAATAATCAGTTATTAGCCTATCAAGTTAAGGTGTGAATAAAGATCTCAATGTAATCAACAAACAGCTTGGGTTAGAGCAGTCGTAAATCCTATCATTCAACAATACTAAACATATTAGATCTAACGTGGAGGACATCAAACATATCAGGATATAAAAGGACAAGTTCACAACAAGCCTTTAAAGTTGCAAATTGACATCTAAGCATTGAATCCAGCACGCACAAGATAAAATAAGCCTTATTTGGACAACCAAATAATTTAAACCAGGAGATGGATCAGTTAGCTTGAGGGAGCCCTAGTCATGCTAACTGCTGGATGTGTTGCTTGGGTGTGACTCCAGAAACTGCTCCAGTTGAAACCTCCATAGATGCATCACTACTGGAAGTGTAGTAGCACTAGTCTTCATAAGATCATGTCTGTTTAATTGGTACAAGAGTCTTTGGGTTGGTTTGGCCAACTAGTCCTTCCATTCCTACAATCCCTCAATTCATTTTCAGCCAAGAAGTTCTTGTTTTGGTAAAACTTGTAAAGAAGACAGTAGTTTAGATAGTTCAAGGGAGAGGAATTGTATGTAGCTGAAGATCAGTGGTATAGGGTGAGCAAAATTTGGAAATAAGGTCAGGAAATCAGCAAGAAGAGTGGAAAAAGAGAGGGACAAGCATTAGAGAGGGAAAACATCATGTCTGATTCAATAATTATAAGATACGTGCATCATGTTTCCTTTCGTATTTTTATTTAAAAGGCTTTGCCCAACAAATCAATCCTCCACCACCGAAATCCCCCACCTCCCCATCCCCCTCCCTCACCCTCCAATTAGTTGGATCAACAGCTGCAATAAATCAGCCTAACCAGACTGCAACAAATCAGTAACAAAACCCCAATAAATTGCGACAAATCAGTAATAACTAATCAAGGATAAAAGCAAACCTTAAGAGTTTTATTATTCGCCCCTAAATCAGCGATAAGTTAACAAGCTACCAAATAATTTGCAGAACATTAAACTCCATGACCCTCCCTATCCATACGGCTTAGCCTGTGGGATGGGTCCTAGTTACAGGTGATTGACCAGTGCCAAGTCAGAAACTTTTACCGCGTCTGTATTTTCCAGATTTGGGATGGAAAACATCCTTAAAAGCTTCGGTTTCGTTTTGCTTGTCTGAATTTGTTGTTATGACGCGAATATTGAATGGTTCATTTTTTTACGAGACTAGTTGAAATGCAAGGTGTTTCCTCTTCTTATTATCATTATATTGAATATCTAATTTGTATACATGCTTAATGTTATGCTTGTTCTGTCATCTAGTCATTTTGCTCTGTCCAATTCAGCTAGCTACTAAAAAATAAAACTGAAATTCCTTTTTTCAATTGTGGATATGTATGTGATATTGTTTCAGGAAGTAGAACTAAAAAACAAGGAAGCTGAAGAGGCAGAGAAATCGAAGGAAATGGATACAGAAAGGACAGAAGAAATATCATCTGATTCAGACCTGGTTCACCTCAAAGAAAGGATGGATGCTTTGGAGGTTGCTGTGAAGGGAATTGTCAAGGAAACACAAAAACAAGAGGAGAAAACCACTAAGGAGGACCATGCAGAGAAAAAGCCTAATGTGTCCAGTAAAGCAAAATCTGATGATAAGTTGGACATACAAAATGGTAAAGCAGCCCAATCAACTCCTTTTGCACAAGAAAATGGTTGATGTTATGAAAAAGCTGTAGATTCGGAATCAAACACGAAGTAAATGAGACTTTGCCTTGGGTAGGCTGGGTTACAGGAATTCATTGCATGAATTATTATTTGGTGTGCAATGTAGGCTTTCCAAGATCTTATATAGTTGAGATTCTGTGGAGAACTCGTTCTTGATAATCAACTTAATCCACAAACGTTTCATGTATACTTGAACCTCCCAGGTTCTGCAACTGTTTTGTCTACACTACAATCTGAGTTTTTCTCAAATATTAAACATAACTGAATTTGGTGCGCAAGCTCCCACTGTAATGGTTTTTCTTTGCTTTTTCTTTTTCCTTTTCTTCCCCACGATTTTGTTAACTGGTCGTTGTTTTTATTTTATTTTACTTTCATTAGCTAATGTTGTTATAAGATGTTATTTATATATATATTTTTCATGATGGTTGTCTTCAATACTTGTTTCATTAGCTAATGTTGTTATTTTCTTAGGAAACGTGAGCTCAACTAAATATGAGCCATTAGATTAAAGGATGGATGATGCATGTAGTTTTGTCCAATTAAGAAAACAATGGCCATCTTGGATCTCGACAGATGGCGAGAAAATTGCTTGAGGGGGTTCAATATGGTTCTGAACTAGAACTTGATTCGTGTTCGGCTTCTTTCAAAATTAGTTACTTCATACTAATTCTAATATAATCAGGTTATATTATGGCAATTTCAAGCAACATGATAGTTTATTTTTAGTTTTCAGGCTTTGTTTGATTAAATTGATTTTGAGTCAGATTGAACAAGCTTAAACTCACTTTTTATTTTAAGGTTCTTTCGGTTCACTAGCAAAACTACTATACTTCTTTAAATTGTATTAAACTACAATGGCATATAAATATCAATCCTGCAGTAATCAATTTGGCTTGAGATAAATGTTTTGGCGAGTTTGAATGCATTGAGCTAAAATTTCGAGTCGAGTTAAGTCAAACATTCTTGTCCTTAATGCTCAAGCTGGATCTCTTCATAGTTCATCAAACTATGAACATCAAACAAAGCATTTGTTCGAGCTCAAAGTAACAAGCACGAGTTAAAGTTGAATTGAGCCAAACATATTTTGGTTACGGGAGGGAGCTTGATTGCAGTCCTAACTAAACATTGAAACACCAACCCTGCATCCATATGTTGTTTCTTATGTTTTGTGTCATTGATTTCTTTATGAATTCATTTATTCATCATTTCTGCTTAGTAGATTATGTACAATGGATCCCTGCCTCCTAAAATTCTGTACCATTAGTAGTGCCAAAGAGAATATCATATCTTACAAATGGTGACCCCTCGTATTTTTTAGCTTGGTGTGCTGTACTGGATTTTTTACAGCAATCAGTATATTTTTGTGTATCTCTCCGCTAGAGACTCCATTGAGGATGTCGCAGCTGAACTACCGTGCCCGGAATCACTCTTGGCGATATCGATGTTTTTTTGGCTGCTGACATCTAATTTCCAACCAATTTCGGCTAATCGGCACACTATCTGCAGCCACCAACCTCCTTTCTCTACGCCTATCGGAATCGTTGTTCTAGTTCTAGGGCATGGATTTGTGGTATAGGTTTTTTGACTTCGGGATTTAATGTTAATTTTTAGTTGTTACAACATGATATTAGGCTTGTCAATAATATAGATTGCTAGCTTAAAACAGGGGATTACTGCAGTAAAGGAGTACAACGTATATTTAGTGGGCAGCTTTTAATCTTTAAGAGAGCAAAAAAATGATTAAGAGAATAGTGCAAATTTTAAATTATCGTACAAGAATCAAAGAAACACATATGCACACATCGCCTAGGGTTGTAAATAGTTATCTGTTTTAAAAAGGCAGAAAAATAATTTATAAATTAACAGGTCCAACTTTAAATTAAAATATAAAATAATTTATAAATTTAACTGATCCTACTTTAAATTAAAATAGTAATGGGAGAAAGCTTACGGAAAAAAATTAGTTATTGTATTTAGATGTAAATCTAAAAAAAAAACCATGTTAACGGTTAAACCCTACACTGTGAGTGTCATGCAAAAGGGGGAAATGGAAGGAAGAAAAAGATGGGTGGTGGGGAGTGGGTGGGTTGGTGGGTGGTGGGGAGTGGGTGGGTGGTGGTTGATGACTTGAGAAGGTGGGGTGGTTGGGCTATAGGAAAAAACAGGGGAGGGTTAGTTAAGTGTTTTTTTCTTTTGCCTAAAATCACTTCTTTTAGGTGTAAAATGGGTTTTAAGAGTTCTAAAAATTGTTTAAGGGCTGTCTAAGGGCTATAAATGCATGTCAAGCATGTTATGGATGCGAGTAAAAAAAAAAAAAAGGTTTGACATTTGTTGAATGACATGTTCTAAAAATTACCAACCCAACTAAAAGTCCTAACCAACATGTCCTAATATGATCAATGGTCTAAATTTAATTACACGATCCATTGGGTAAAATAAACTAAATAGAGTATACTCTCATATATATTGATAAATCAGTTTACTGCTATGCAGCTGACGCTACCATTATATACTCAGGTATACGAGAACCCTCATAGTACATATATACGGTCGTCCTTGGCACCATACATATGTTCTGAATGCTAAACCGACCCAAACACCGACCAACTGGCAATTATAAAACCTTAACTCGGGTCGCAGGTTTTACAACCTTCCTTCCTTATGAAAATTTAGTCCCCTGAATTTTAAATAAAGGAGGCTTCAGTCATAAGGACCACTAACTACAACTAAAATCAAAAAGCTGGGCTACTTGGTCACAAAGCTAGCTACTCGAACAACTCTAGATATCTCCTCCTGATCTCGTCCTCAAGCTCCCACGTAGACTCCTCAACTCCTTGTCGAGTCCACTACACTCATACCAAGGGAACCTCCTTATGTCCGAGAGTCTTCACCCGGTGATCAATGATCTTTACTACATCCTCTAGGTATATCCAGTCGAGGCGAACTCTATCTCTCGGAAGTTGACAATGTGGGAGTTATTTGGGCGGTACTCCTTCAAAAGGGGTATTTGAAACACATCATGGATGACTGATAGGTAATGCGGTAGTGCAAGGGGATAGGCCACCTAATCGATGCGCTCTAGAATAGTGAACGAACCAATGTATCGCAGACTAAGTTTTCCTCGCGTACAAAATCTTCTTGTGTTTCCTTTAGTCGGGGAGACTTTCTGAAGGACATGATCTCCGACCACGAAGTGAACTTCACGTTGGTGTTCATTGGCATAGCTCCTTTGTCGGTCCTGAGCTGACCTCAACCTCTCTCTGATTCGCATCACTACATCCTATGTCTGTTGAATCATCTCTTACCCAACTACCATTAGCTTACTACCCTGAACCCAACACATTGGAGATCTACACAGTCTGCCATGTGTACCTCAAATGGTGTCATCCCAATACTAGCCTGATAACTATTGTTGTATGCAAATTCCACTAAAGGCAAATGCTCCTCCCAGTTACCTCCAACGTCTAACATGCAAGCAAATCTTCAAGGACCTTAATGGTCCTCTCAGACTACCTGTTTGTCTGGGGGTGGAATATGGTATTGAGCATCGACTCGATCTAATAAAACCCTAATTCAATATTGTTTGTTACTGTTCTTTGAGCTCCCGGAGCTCAAGTGGCGCCATCCTGTATGGGGTCCTAGAGATGGGTGTTGTTTTTGGCATCAAGTTGATAGCAAAATCAGCCCCCTCTCTCTCTCGCGACAACCCAGTGATCTCCACTAGAAAGACATCTGTGAACTCCCTAACTATTGGAATCTGGTCAATACTCAGCATGTTCTTTGAACCACTCTGCTTAGTCAATACTAAGGCAGCCATCACTAATTGACAACCCCTGTCCAACCATTTCATAGCACTCTTATAGGAGATCCAACCCTTCTCTCTATCTCTGCCCTAACCTTAAGAGAAAAAGTGGCACCTTCTATGATGGAAAGTCACCATTTTCCTCCAGCAATCTATCAGGGCTCCCTGTCTGGACATCCAATCCATTTCAAAGATCATGTCAAACTCCGTCATCCTGAATAATATCAACTCAGGTACTAATTGTCACTATTAAATCCCAACAGGGACACTACGCACACACTTGCCAATAGCTACAACTGTACTGGCGGTACTGGACACTACTAATGAATGTCCTAAATCCTCTATCAAACCTCCAAACCTATCTATGTGTGCATATGCAATAAAGGAATGTGTTCAACCAGAATGAAACAAAATTCGTGTAGGTATAGAGCCAATAGGAAGCGTACCTATCACGATGGCCGTATCCTCTAATGCCTTAGCAACCATGGCTGAGTACATCCTCGCTGGTTGTTGCTGTGTCAGAGTAGTGGGCACTGCTAGTAGTGTTGTTTGTGTCGGACCCCTCTGACCCTGTGCTGTCTGTGCTTGTTGTCTTGGCGGCTGCTGAGCCATCGCCCCTTTGTCCCTAACCTTGAAGCCTGGTGGCCTCTCTGCTACTGCTGTGGAGAGATCTAGGAGTGCTAGTCATTGTGCTAGTGCCAGAAGGGCCAGTTACTATTGCTGAGCTGTTGGACAAACCGCTGCTTGAACCTCCATGACGAAGCCCATAAGTCTGGCATGGTGACTTCCTACCACCCTGAACCTGTCCATCCATCATCCTCATCGCGACTGGAGCATCTATTTGACGCTTCTGTTGTGCTTCCTAATCAGCGTGATATGGTCGAGGGTGTTGTTGTCTCTGGTCATTGTCTAGGCTAGGTCAAGTGGCTAAGACTTGCTTAGCCTCACCTATAGCTTGCACCACATCACTAAAGGTGGCAAATGTCCTGTCAATTAATGCCACACGAATATAGTAGTGGAGGCCTTCATAGAGGCACTTGACTCTTCGTCATTCAATTGGTACTAAGTCCAGTGTAAACCTCTCCAGTGCTTTGAATATAGCCTCATACTACACTACAGTCATGAGTCCCTGCCTATGTGCCTAGAACTCCCTTTTTCTTCCTGACATCAGAGGGAAAATACTTCACACCAAACTTAACCCTGAATTCATCCTAAGTAATGTCATGTGGTTGCCTGTCGGTAAAGGTAGTAGTGCCCATGACAGAATCCTACCATATCCTGGCCTCATCCTTAAAAGCCCCCATGATAATCCGTACACGGTGCTCCATCGGGCATGTCATACTCCTGAATACTCCAATGATGGGATCCATAGGAAAGCTTCCTCTGCATCTAGCTTCCCCAAGAATGGGCACCCTCCATTTTTCACAAAGTGCGCAAACTGCTTAAGTACGAAATTCCTTGCATCTATTAATCTGTTTGATCCATGCCCGAGCTCTAATTGAGGAGACGGCAGTACCGTCCCTCCCATGACATTGCCAACTCTAGTGGCACCACGACCATCTGTGCTCATCCTGGCCTGAAGAGGAGCAATGAGAGGTGTTGTTGTAGGAATAGTCCCTTGATGTAGAGGTGGAGGAGGAGGAGACGGTGGAGGGCCCATGGGGAAAGCAGGCTCCCGTCGAACCTCATTGTCTATTACTAGTCTGTTATCTACCCGGGCTATGGAAAAGGGCTATTTGTCAGAGTTCTATCCTGAAATTCTCCTGATTTTCTTGCATCTATGTTTGTACCTTTACCAGTCGGGCGATGGTTGCATCCCTTTTAGTATGGCAACTACTAGTACTATGGCGACTGACCAAAACTAGTGCACTGTACTCCCTAGATGGTGGTGGGGCTCTTGGTCGGCTAGACGCTGTCTCACTGTGGGCACAGCTAGGGCTAGCACGGTTAGGAGGAGAAGGTGACAGGGCCCTATTCTGAGTCGTGTAGGTCCGTACTACTACGGTTACCAATTCTCACTGGCCAATTTCTGAGCACGTTGGCATGCAACTAACAACCCAATTTTTGAGCACACTGGCATGCAACTAACCGATGAGAAATCTATAACTAAAACAAGCAACTAAAAACATACCTGTCGGCTTACCTCAGAGCAATATTTGTACAAACAAGACCTGTAGTGGCATCTTCCATCTTAATCGATTAAGAGTTGGCTCTGATACCAAGTTGTAACATCCTAAATCTGGTTCACTCTCAAATTGAATTGGAATTGTTACGGTAGATCAGACAAACTCTTACTTCAATTAAGTTGGTTGACCCTAACCTGAGTGGAAGGGACCTAGACCCTCTAGGTGTCTCAAAATGGGAAAATACCACAATGCACAACTAATGCATGCATGAAATGCACACCTTGCAGCATGCTACGTGAATGTCATGACAATTAATTACACCCAAAATAATTAATTATAATTAAATTTTAGAAAATTCTAAAATAAAACGGACAGAGTTCCTTTAAAAGCGCAATAAGGGGTGGCCCTATTTAATGAAATAGTCTATTACAACAACAATATAATATTTTTTAGACCACAACAAGACCGTAAATTGAAAAATAATAATCTTGAGCTGGGTCTCAACCCATTTATTGACTACATCCATCATGATTACTAAGTCAATATCAGACATTTTCAACATAATGCAATCACATCACAAAATAATTCATCATTTCAAAATCACACAAATAATATATGTCGTGACCAATCTGTGTGCGCAAATAGCAATCATTGCTCCTCTACCAAGGCTGACATATCCCACTCCTATTCATCACTTATATAGATAATAGGAAATCATTAGCAACGGGTGTCACTGGTTCAGAAATAACTAATTATCAAACTGGCAAATGAGTGCTAATTCTCATAACTTCAACTGAGCATTCTAAGGGCAACTACCGAGGAGCCATCTATTGACTACATCCATTGTGATTACTAAGTCACTCTCAGACATTTTCAACATAATGCAATCACATCACAAAATGATTCATCATGACAAAATCACACAAATAATATACGTCGTGGCAGGTCTATGTGCGCAAATAGCAATCTTTGCTCCTCTGCCAAGGTCGACATATCCCACTCCTATTCATCACCTATATAGATAATAGGAAATCGTTAGCAATGGGTGTCACTGGTCTAGAAATAACTAAATATCAAACTGGAAAATAAGAGCTAACTTTCATAACTTCAACTAAACACTCTTAAGGGCAACTACTGAGGAACCATTGAGTTGCAGACTTGATGGCATCCCCAACTGACTAGCTTCGTAAGCTCTCTCCAAACCTCCAATTTCTCTTGGCCCAAAGCACAAAGGCCGAGTACTCTCAGGTAGTCGCCATCAGTACTTCTTTGATACTACAGGTCTAGACTTGTGATGTACAAAATAGTACCCGTCCCTAACCCACGTGTAAAACCCCAGCTTCGGGTTAGAGTTTTACTTGTTTGTTGCTTTGCCTGATTAGGGTCAATTTCGAGCCGGTTCGAACTAGACCAACTTTTAGACCATGAGCATGAGGCCCAAATAGCCGTATAAGCATGTCATGGAGGCTAAATGTGCTCAGTATATAGGTGATAACTTTAGTTATGTTATAGCAGAACTTGAGTTATTAGCGTATATGTAAAACCCATTATTCGAGTTAGGGTTTTATATTTGTGAATCAGTCGATTCAGCCGTTGGTACGAGTCGAGTCAAATTTAGAACACACGTGCTGAGTCGAGGCTGGCCATGTGTTATGACTGATGAGGGTCACATGTACCTAAGTATTTGATGATAATATCTGTAGCACTGGAGGAAAAATGAGATATCAAAATATATGATAGTATGCTAGTTTATTTTGTTAATAATTTATATAATGGACCATAGAATTAGTTTTACGTCATTTATCGCGTTAGGGCACGTTATTTATTAATTTTGGGTGGGTTAGTAGTCCTAGAGCATGTTGTTCGAATTAGGACTCGATTTCTTATTTTATTTTATATTTTTGGGGTTTATTTATTATTATTGACTTGAGTTAGAAGTCGGTTCAAGTTTTAATTATAAAACTGCCCCTCTCTTTCATTCTTCTCCACCCCGAAGTCCTGACCCTATTTCTTTTCCTCCCAACAATCACCACCACCATTGGTGACCTCGCCGCTCGCCAGAGTCGCCGTTGTTCACTCTCCCAGCCTCCCCTCCTCCTTCCTCCTCCACCATCTTCCTTCTCCTTAGCCTGTTTACCATCATCAGAGAGCTGCTGCTCCCTCATGTCCCTCGACCACCGACCCCAACCCATCACCATCCTCCTCTGCCCAGACTGCACACTCACCACTGCTGTCCTGTCCTCCTCCCAAGGTTTTTGTCGGCGCACCCTCACCACCGGGTTTCCTTCATCTTCATTGCTGGCAATGGTGCCCCCGTGGTGCCCTTCCCTCCTGCCTCACCTCGTCGTTGTCATCAGGAGCAGTCGACCCCCACCCTTGGACGAGCTGCTCTACTCCTTGCCTCTCTCAACCAATCCTGGCATTGCCCTAGCCAAGGCTATTTTGAGCTAGTGTGCCAGCCAGCTCCCTCCAGCAGGGTCATCTCCTTCCAGCCCTCTCCTCGCCACCAAGCCATCCTCCTCCTTGTCCTTAATCCCTCACAGCAGCACCACATCATGGCATAGCAGCCGATTTCCGGTGGTCTTTGCTGGCAGCTGCCGGGGCTGCTGGCCAGTCACCAGCTGGCCGGAACAGCACCAGCCAGACCTCCTTGTGCTGAGTTTTGTGCCCTGGCCCACCCTTGGCCGAGTCGTCCCTCACCCGAACCGTAGCCATGCCATGGCAGCAATGTCCTTCACTACCATCGTAGTTATGGGCACCAGCATTAGGTATATGATATTACCAATTTGATTTTGTGATTTTCATTTCATGATCATGGATGTTATTGCATGATTTATTTCTGAAAAACTTGTATGTTTCTGAAATCCACTGCAAGTTGCCTTTAGGCCTATTATATAAACCCCCTTCCCAGTCATATATATATAATTTTATCAAGTTTTCAGTGAGATAAGAGATAGTGGAACTAGCTCGCACATAACATGAATATGTGAGTCACAATTGGCTATGGATTAGTGAGTGGGCTATTCAATTCCCGAGGGATCCAGACAACTCAGCATTTTGAGTTCCTTTCAATTAGAGAATCGTGGAGGTTTACGGGTACTAAAGGTGATTGCTTGAGAGTATTCAGCCCTCGTGCTCTGGGCCAGGAGATATATGGAGGATAGAAGAAGGAGTAGGATATATTGGTTGTCCCGAGGGATTAAAAAATGAGAAAATGCCGAGAGAGACATCAACATACTAGTTAATTCATGATGGTATTGGGTCTGCAGCTCGATGGCTCCTCATTAGATGCCTTTATGAGAGTTCAACAGAAGATGTATGTGGTTTTATTTAAAAAGAGAGTTAGCTCTCATTTGTAAAATTGTTATAGTTATTTTTGAACCAATAATACTCACTATTGACGTGTTTTTATTATATATGTAGGTGATGATTAGGATATGATGTGCCAGCCTGGGTGAAGGAGTAGAGATGTCTCTTGCACACACATGTTAGATGATAAAATATTTAGTATTTCTTGATTATGATATTACGATAGTGAAACTGATGCGATGACATGTTGTATGTATTGTTAAAAGAACTAATATCAGTGACACGTTGTGAATTCTATTTAGGAAAATATGTTCATGTTGATTATGTTTAGCAAGCTATTCGAGAACAAGTTTTGAAATCTAAATGTGAATGAGAATGAATAGATGGGTCAAGACCTAGTTTTGAGAGAATTATATGGTTTAAGAATGTTTGTGTTGTTGTTTGACTGAATTGTTATGTGTGGAAAGTAGTTACAAATATTTTTTATATATACATTGTTTGACAGGGTGGCCCCTTATTGCACTTTTAAGGGGCACTCTGTCCGTTTTATTTCATAAATTATATTGATTTTTATCATGATTATTTTTAAGTGTGAATTGTTAGCCATATCATTCACGTAGTGACCTTGTTAGGGTTCCTTTGCATCTCATGCATGCATAACGATATTTATCTTTCATTTTAAGAAGACTGAGAGTAGATCCATTCGGGTGAGGTTCGGGTTGATCGACTTAATTAGGTAACCCGTAACATTCCAATCTGGTTCATGAGTGATGACAAATTTGGGGTGTTAGAGTTTTAGTATCTAGAGCTACTTTGGGTCGATCAAGATGGATTATACTATTATAGGTAATGTGTGTGCAAAGACTGTTCTGAGTCAAGCTGGCAAGTACATTTTTGTATGTTATCTTTATATGGTTGATGTTTTCCATCAGTTAGTTGCATAACAATGTACTTAGGATTTGATCCGAAATATGTGAAGCTGGCCTTAATTGAGTCAAATAGGTCATTTCTATTGATTTTTATCATGATATCAGATTGTTTGCTTAGTTAGATTTGAGCAAGGCATGTTACCGTACTAGTCAGAGGTAGAAGGGGTATAAGATGGGTACTAGATCTGGATGTTAGTAGATGTCAGCGGGAATCTAACAAGCATATCATGATGGGCTTAGGTTCTTTCCATTGCACAGGAGATTCAGATGAGTCAGGGTGTCCACATGTTCGGTGAGCTGAGGTTGAATTGATATTGACCAGGTGTTCGTTGCACACGAGATTCTTTCCATTGCACACGAGATTCAGATGAGTTTGTTTGTTGCATGTCACCACATCAGTCCTCCTTCCATGGGACATGGTGTAACACCTCAATTTGGCTCAAAGTGACAGAGCGAATTGTAATATTATAATTTGGAAGCTACTTGTTGGGCTATCACGTACAAACTTTACGGGAGTGGATCTCAACCCTCCATGAAGGCTTAAGACGGATATCAAGCTTTGTTCTCATAGAGTGCATGCAGAGTTCATACTACAAAGGCAGATCTTAGACTTTAAGGAATCCTATATGAACACCCTAGTTGTAACAGAGGAAGAACCTCCCTATGATTATGAGTAGTGACTTTAAAAATGCAAAGATCACTCCCAACTGTAGAAAAACGCACCGCCGCTACAATTTTGAGGTTGCATGTTGTTGCATACATTATATTCTTACTACTTAGTTAAATTCATTGGTTTAAGTCTTTCATTAGTTACATGAAGATGATGTGAGTATTTAAACAGTGGTCGTGGTTGCCTATTCCACATGCCCTACGCTAGCAATAATTAAAGTGTCAGAGAATTATACAACATCATTGAGTATTAGGGCATCAAACCCTAATACCTAGACTTCACATAGGTCTTCAAGTGGTGTGAACTATAAGCTCCTCTACCCACGCTACTTTAGCGCATCAAACATCTGTAGGTAAATACGTCTTATATACTTGGCTTAGCTCGTTGTCATGATCTATGACTCTGGGGCATATATTCTCTGTGGACGATGGTTAGCCTTGCCCAAAGTATTGTAGCTCCATAGTAATAATATACTAATTTAACTATAAAACATGCTTAGCATAACCATCACGGCATACATCCAAATCATACAAGCTTCACATAGTTAGGACACATGCCCATCATATAGTCATCCACAAAATACATAGTCTAAACAAACAACATAAAATAGGGCCCCAGCCACCACTGCCATTGAGTCGCCTAATCCATGCACCTAGGCTGGCCAATGCTAGGGAACCTCACCTGCATATAATATAAAACCAAGTGATGACTTCATCGTAATGTAAGAGTGATGCAGACAGGGACTTCAGTCAGACCAAACCATGGTGACCAGATAAAGAGATACTAGTGTATGCTCATATCGGCTAATAGCCTTGCTTGAGAGTCTACCACAACGGTAGTAGTCATGTGAGTCGAAGATTAGTGCAACAAATCGGTACGGGATGGCATATCGCACACCACTGAAGAGGGGATGAGACATTTGTCAAACCTCACTATGTGTCCCCATAGACTCGAAGGGAGATAGTGATACTTTGGGCCATTTGAACCCTGCTCGTTTAGAAGTGCGTGACTAGTACGGTATCAAAAACACGTGCTTATTATTAGCTGATTGAACTCGAGCTACTTAGGAGCCATTTTTGAAACTCGTTATTGATTAACTGTTCCACAAACTGATTGCCTTTGGCATAGTAAATCGTGATGATCTTAGAGATAAGTCCATAGACCTACTAATATTATTGTCACTCAGTCTTATACATAGAGAGATCTAGTGCATACAAGGACCCCAAAAGTGTGACCAGATTTTCACAAAATTCAGTTTGTTGTAATGTAACCCAAAGATGTTAGAGAGAGTAAGGTTTTCACTTAAGGATTTTTCACTCACCCCTCTAGATATATCAGTTCTACTATCAGTTATCCAAATGATTGAGATAATTAGACATTGACCAGAGCACATGCCATAGACCAGAGGCGGATTTCACTGTTCCACATAGAGTATGCGACTCATACTCCTTAAGCACACCGATGTGTGCTCACTATCTTTCCAAAGAGCTCCCATCAGCAACTAGTTGTCAGGCAGATAGTTACTAGAGCCATAGTATGCAGTTGATTCATAGCAGCTGTCCTTGTTCCCATATGGAATCAAGTGAGATACTTGACTTGGGACCGAGTCAACTAGGACCTAGTGAATGGTCTAGTTCCTCATACAAGGACACTTGAGAGTTGGATCTAGACTGGCAACAGTGAGTCATGCAACTCATTAGCCTATACACCTGTACCTAGCAGGAGACTCATAGCACACCTTAGGCTGTAGAACTTAGAGCTGAATGTATTAAGAGTACATGTAGTTGACCATTCACATCGATGAAGATCAGAGAGACATAGTAGATGTTAGTAGGAATGCCTTGTCCTCAACATAATTTTACAAGATGTAGCTTAGATTAGTACCTTGCAATACTCTAGAGTATTTGCTTGACCAACACAATAGGCCCTTAGGGTGAACCTAGACTTTTCTGCCGAGTTAGCAGTAGGGATCAGAACTTGAGAGAATGATGGTGGTAATGTCAGAATAGACACAAACAGTTTAGAACCAGAAAGGTTTAATATTGATAGCATCACTAGCAAAATTCGCCATGTCAGCGCAACTATACTCATTGAGGATGTGCATAACTATTGAATGAAATAGAGGATAGTGCATGAGTTTTGCATGAGTTTGAGACCTCCTCGAGTTAAAATTTTGAGGATTAAATTTTTATAAGGAGGGAAGGTTGTAAAACCCGTGATCTGAATCAGGGTTTTATACTTGTGAACCAGTCAATTCAGTCGTTGGTACGAGTCGAGTCTAATTTCAAAACGCGCGTGTTGAGCCGAGGCTGGCCGTGTGTTATGAGCTATGAGGGTCATGTTTACCTATGTATATGATGATAAAGTTAGTAGCACTGCAGGAAAAATGAGTTATTTGAATGTATGCCCTATTTATATATATTTTTATTTTATATATTGGACCATAAAATTAGTTTTAGGTCGTTTATCCAGCCATGATGCATATTTATTATTTTTGGGTGGGTTAGTAGGCTTAGAGAATTTCATTTGAGTTAGGTGTCGATTATTTTATTTTATGGTAATTTATTATATGTTATTTTATATTTTTTTGGATTTATTTATTATTAATAACTAAAGTCAGAGCCAGTCAAGTTTAAATTACAAAATTGCCCCTCCCTTTCCTATTTCTCCACCCTGAAATCCTGACCTTGTTTTTTTCCACTCCTGACGGTCACCACCACCACCAGCAACCTCACTTCCGGCACTACCGCCACCAGCTAGCGTCGCCACCTTCCACTCGCCCAGCCTCCCTCCTCCTTCCTCCTCCACCACCTTCCGTCCTCTTACCTAGTTCACAACCGTCGGAGCACCACTACCCTTGCATGTCCGTCGACCACCGTTCCCAACCCATTGCCATCCTCCTTCGCCTAGAGCACTCCCTCACCACCGCTATCCTGTCCTCCTCCTAGGGTTCGTCGGTGCACCCCCATTGCTTGGTCTCCTTCATCTTCATCGCCAGCGATAGCATTGTTGCAGTGCTCTTCCCTTTTGCCTCTCCTCGTCATTGCCGTTAGGAGGAGCCGACCACACCCCTGGGCTATTTTGAGCTGGTGCCGCCGCCCCTGCGAGCTGCACCACCGGCCAGCTACCTCTGGCAGGATCATCTCCTTCTGCTCATCTCCTCCCCAGCAAGCCATCCTCCTCCTCGTCCTTCATCCCTCACAACAGCACCATGTCATATCATAGCCACCAATTCCTGGTGGCCTTCACCGGCAATTGCCACATCACCATTGGCCAATCGCCAGCCAGCTGGAACAGCTTCGGTTAGGCCTCCTCGTACTGAGTTGCGCACCCTAGCCAGCCCTGGCCTAGTCCTCCCTCGACTGAAGTCGACAACAGCCGCTGTCGTTGCCGTTATTGGTGCCAGCAGTAGGTATATGATATTATTGACTTTATTTTGTGATTTTCATTTCATGATCATGGATGTTATTGCATAATTAATTTGTGAAAAACTTTTATATTACTGAGAATTAGGAAAATACGAAGATATGTTTAAATTATTTTCCAAATTGTATAAGTTGTTTATTAGATGATCATGGTATTAATTATGTGAAGTACGAGCTTGCCGCTTTGGCCCGTGACCTTGTTTAGTGCTTTTACTAGGTCCATTTAGGATTCGTTCCCTACTTTTCACCCTACTTTATTGTGGTTTTCTTCATTGCCGTAGAACGGGTTAAGTGGTGTTTTATTGGATCTCACTTAACTCGGGTCATTTAACCGATAGTTTTCTAGATTGATAACCCTCTAGGATGAAATCCCTCAAGTCTAATTTTGAAAATAAGATCCACTGCAAGTTACTTTCGGGCCTATTATATTAACCCCTTTCCAGGCCTATATATATAATTTTATCGAGTTTTTAGTGAGATATATGGAGATATATTGGCCTTCATGCCCAAGGCCAGTAGATATATGGAGGATAGAAGAGGGTCTATGATATATTGGCAGTCCCGAGAGATCAGAAAAATGAGAAAATGCACAGAGAAACATTAGCAGACCAGTCAGTTCAAGATGCTATTGGGTTTGTTTCCCGGTGGCTCCCCAGTAGATGCCCTTATGAGAGTTCAATAAAAGATATATGTGGTTTTATTTAAAATGAGAGTTAGCTCTCATTTTTTAGATTGGTATAGTAATTTTTGGACTAGTGACACTCGTTACTGACATGTTCTTATTATATATGTAAGTGATGATGAGGATAAATATCATATCCTAATCTATATGAGCAACTCATATAGATTAGGTTTGGGTTGACTGACTTAATTGGGTGACCCGTAACATATTCATTCAGGTTCGGTACACGAGTGAGCCCGATTTGGGGTGTCACAGTATATATGAGGTATAAAAATATTTTTTAGATTGTGTTAGCCAGGGTTTTTGGGGTAGATCTAGAACTTTATAGCATTTAGTATTCATTTGGATTTTTCAGGGTAGCTCATTGGCACTCATAATAGGGATTTTGGACTACCGCATTGACCCTGTGGGTCCAGCTTGATGTGATTCACAAATTTTTTTCTAATTGAATTCAGGGTTTCGAGGCCCATTTAGCCTTTTTGCCTTGATTTTCGTCTATAGAGTCACCAAGCCTCGAGTCAATTTCAACTTTTGATAGACTAGATTCAAGCATTTCGTGTGTGTATATATTTATATATATATATATATATATTAATTACATATACCCTAGGTAGATCCCACTAGGCCCACGAGTTGCCAACTATTCAGATCTTGCCACATGGCAAGATCTAGACCCTTCAGAAAATTTTAAGAAACAAAACTTAGCTTTCCTTCTCTGTTATTTTGGATTTGCACCCTAATGCCCTACCACTTCGGCTTGTCACTGGCGAGTTTTTAGCCCTCCTATGGCCACTAGACAAGTCCGATCGTGACCTCCTTGCGGCCGGCTATCGACCAAGATCCACCACTTACATTGGTGCCTCCGCATCTGCCATCGACAAATCATTCTTTCCGTCGGTTTGTTGCCGTCATCGTTGCTTTCGGAGCATTTTTTGGCTCTGAAGAGCCACCTTCAGTAAGGCCAACCATTTGGATTGTTTCCTCTCATTGAGGCTGACATTTTGAAACCAGCCTAACCCCTGTCATGGCCTCGATCGTCGTCGGCAATGTCACCGCACCCAGCAGTGATTTCACCCGTTTTTAGGGCATTTTTTGGCCAACTAGCGGCCGGACACTATTGGTCACCACTGCAAGCACCTTCACAATCCTCCTCTCTGCCAATCGCAACCGGTTGTTGCCTCTACTACACCATCGTCGGTGTTTTATGGTGACGGGCACCGCCTTCCATGTTGGCCGGTTTACCTAGGTCTGCACCTATCCAGCCCGCACTTGCGTCTGCCGGCCCGTGTCTGTTTCCACATCTACCAGCCCAGACCCGTCCACCTAACTGGTTCTAATAACTCTAGCCAAACCAACTTTGGAGCGTGACTCGGCCAAGTCGACTCAGTCAAACTCGCCTGCGTTGACTCGGTTTGCCATTTTCATCCATTTTTCGACAGTTTTCAGTAATTTGAGACTCCATACATTAGTTTACATGTATATTCACATTATTTTCCATGTTTAGATGTGATGAATAATTTTCTTTATTTATTATTTTATTTATTTATTTATTCATTATAATTTATTTTTTGTTATTTGTATGTTTATTGATTATGATGCATATTTATAGGATTATTTATTATTATTAATTATATATTTACTTACTAATATTAATATTATACATGTTTACTAAATTATATATATATATATATATATATATATATATATATTTATCTCTTTGTTTGCTCGCGTGTATGTTATTATTTATTTGTGTAATTATGTATTTCTGTATTGGATAGTTTTGCTATTATTAGCACCCATGTTTAGCCATGTACTTATCTAGTATAATGATATAATTATTTTTATGATTAGGGTATTATTTATTTTCATGTATTTATTATTTATCTATTTATCTGTGAGTATATTTATTTCTTTATTTATTCTTTTTTATTAGTCATTTTCCTTATTATGTCTCAATTTGCTTGCATGGTGTTTAGTTGTAGGGTTGTGTAGCACTGTATTTTATTGTGATGTTATTAATGATGTGAGCACACGCCACGATCTAGCATTACATAGAATTGTCAGTCTTTTACTTAGTAGTGGGTTCCCATGTAGGTTCCAGAGTTTGAGCTCATTGTAGATGAAAGGTCACTCTTGGAGCTTAGACTACAGGTTGCGTTACAACTCTTCTCAATTTTATCGATATATTCTATCATTGATTTGGTTTCCCAATCGTAGGGCATGTTAAGGGACTGCTTTATTGACCCCACTTAATACGGGTCATTTAGACATATTTTACTTTCGTGATTAATAATCCTCGAGGATGAGATCCTTCGAGTTGTTTTTGAACTTTGATCTACCTCAAGTTGCCTTCGGGCCTATTTATATGATTCCCTTCCAAGCTGTCATATATTTTTTATCGAGTTTTCAGTGAGCAGAGAGTTGGTGAAATTGGTCTTGCATATAATGTGAGCAGGCGCATATGTAGGTTGCACCAGGCTCTGGATTAGTAAGAGGGCTATTCCATTCCCGAGGGATCCTGAAAACTATGTGCCTCTAGCTTCCTCAGACCCAAAGAGGCGTGGAGTATACAGGTACTATTTTGTATAGCGCATGTGTAGATGTGTGGTATTAAAGGTTATCAAAGGTTACTGCCCAAGTGTAATACCCCAAATCAGGTTCATGCTTGGGAATCGAACCAGAATGTCATTGGTCTTGGTAACCTGAACCAATACTCGCAAATCTACTCTCAGCATCTCGAGATGGAAGATGTCGATCGCTATGCATGGATGAATGCACAAAAACCCTAACATGCTACTACATGGATGACATAAAAATCGATAAATTCATAAACTAAGACAGATAGAGTTTCCCTTAAAAGTGCAATTAAGGGCCAACCTCTCAAATCAACATGTACAAGTATATATATATATATATATCATACTTTTTCATTTATACAACATTCTAATCTATTGTATAATCATTCTGAAGTTTGGGTCTCAACCCACCTCTGTGTTCTATTCATATTTCTCATCAATTCTCGGTCTTGACTCACTTGTTGTACTTATTCAATGTCTAAACATATTTATTAACATGACATCGTTAGGAATCTTTCTACTCAGCATACATCATATCACACTACATCATCATGTATTGCATTTCATTACATCATCCTCAATATAATGAAATTATAAACAAAATATTAAGCATTCTATTGCCTGACATGTGTGTATGTAAGAGACATCACTGCTCCTCCGTCCAAGCTGGCACATCTAATTCATGCTCATCACCTATATATATTATAAAAACACGTCAGTAACGAGTGTTACTGGTCTAAAATATAACTAATATCAAACTGGCTATGAGAACTAACTCTCATATGATGGAAAACATTCATATACTTCACCAGAACTCTTTGAAGGGCACCTACTGAGGAGCCATTGGGCTGCATACTAGGTAGCTACTTGAACTGACTACTCTGCTGCTGCTGATGCCTCTCTTGACATTTTCTCATTTCATTTTCTAGTCCCTCGAGACTACTAGTTTATCTTAAGCCCTCTCTTTTCCTCCATAATTCTCCTGGCCCTGAGCACAAAGACCGAGTATTCTCAGATAGTCACCTTTAATACCCTTTGAACCACAAGTCTGAACATGCACTGTACTAAATAGTACCCGTAAACCTCGCACGTTTCTCTAGGTGTGAGGAACTCAAATCCGGAGCTCGCTTGTGATCCTCGGGATTGGAACAACCAGCTCACTAATCCAGAGCCCGCTTTGACTCGCACGTGCACCAACTCATGGTATGTGCGAGTTGGTTTTTCCCATCTCTCGTCTCATTGAAAACTTGATAAAACTATATATAGGTCTGGGAAGGGATTTATATAATAGGCCTAAAGGCAATATGTGGTGGATATTGTTTTCGAAAACATACTCGAAGGATATAATCCTCGAGGGTTACTAATCCGGAAAACTGGTTAATTAAATGGCTCGGGTTAAGTGGGATTCAATAAAACACCACTTAACTCGTCCTGCAAGTAATAAAAAATGCACAATAAAGTAGAGCTTAAAATAGGAAACGAGTCCTAAACGGACTTGGTAGAAGCTCCAATCGTGTCCATGCGCCTAGGCGGCGAGCTCCTACTCCGTACCTACACATCAAATCTAGAAGCTAATGCCCACTAACTAAATGATGCATCACACATCCTATAGCATATACACACCACATCATACATCAATCACACATAAGTTTTCTTATGCTATGTTGTATTAGATTATGGTAATTATTTAGTTTACCTAATTAGTTCCATAGCAATTGTTTTAATACACTTCAATCAAGCAAATTTCATGTTTTTATTTATAATAAAATAGCAAACTCGTCAATTCATTAATCCTATCATATTGTGCTAATAATTATCATCCTTGATAAATTAAGTCAAAGTTAATTATACCTCGCGTCGTCGGTAATTGGTGACGGCTAGGGTTCATCGATTGTCTCCGAGCTCAAATTCGGTGCTCGACAACGTCCGAAGTTCAATCGGATTTGACTGGATAAGTTAGGTGGAAGATCCGGCCGGGGTGTGCGGCACTGGGCTCTGCTCGAGTCAGGAAAGGTCAAGGGAGGGGGTGACATTGAGGCGGCGATTGGATGGTGGTGGTGACGATCACCGACGGCGGAATCGGCGACAGGTAAAGGGGTGAAGTCGACGGTTTGGAATAAATAGGTGTCAGGGGAGAAGAAGACGAGGGGTCGGGGGGAAAACGAGTTGTCAGGGAAAGAAAACGAGTGGTTGGGGGTCGTCTCATAAATAGAACTTGACTCAACTCTGACTTGAGTCAAAAATAATAACTAACTTGTAATAATTCCTAAAAAATGTAGAAAAATAGGTGAAAATCCATTAAAACATATTACACACCATAACATCATAATGATATGCTCTATAACTAATAACCCATCCAAACTGCCCATAACACGTCCTAATGTGTTATTTGGCTTAAAAATAATTCTACGATCTCATATATTCTGATAACTCATTCTTTTGCTATCTTATTGACATTATCATCATATACTTGGGCACACATGACTCTCAATTTGTTTTATTGATTGAGTCTTACAGATTATCAGATTTAGACATGACTCAATTTGATTGTAATATTTTTGATTTGATCATTAGGTGAATCAAAATTGGGGTATTACACCTCACTTCTTTGGGTGTGAGGAAGCTCAAGACGTAGAGTTATCTGGACCCTCGGGAATGGAACGACCCTCTCACTATTTTAGAGCCCACTGTGACTTACACATGCACACACCCATGGTATGTGTAAGTTTGTTTCTCCATCTCTCGGCTCACAAGAAAATTAGACAAAAATTATATTTATATGGCTGGGAAGAGAATTATGTAAATAGGCTCAAAGGCAACTTGCCGTGGATCTGAGTTTTCAAAAATAACTCAAGGGATCTCATCCTTGAAGGTTCTTGATTCCAGAAGGACACTAACGTTTAAATGACCTGTGTTAAGTGGGATCCGATAAAACAACCACTTAACACAACCACTTAACACCTCCTGTGGTCTATACAACAAAACAACAAAGGAATAGAGCAACAAATCAAGGGGCTGGTCCAAACGAACCTGATAGAAGCTCCAAGCAGGGTCTCACGCCTAGACAGAGAACTCCTACACTGAACCTACACAAATAAGACTACTCATTAGCGCCCATATAGTCTATATGATGTATTAATGACATGATAAATGAATGTAATCATGACACATCACAAAAACAAACAATATACAAGATGGATAATTCAGTAGATGCACTAACAATGTCAATTGAATAACAATAAGGCCAGTAATAGAGTAACTATTGAAAGATTAACATTTAAGTGAAATAAATCATGGTACACACTTCCTAATCTACTATCCATCCATATCTCAAAAATCATCACATCATCATGAGCATTGTAAACATCAACATCAATAGGAATCAATCCACAAATGATTTAGACAGACAAACAATATCCATTTATAATTATAGCAAAAGATATTCACTTTTTACATCCTAGCAACCAATTAATAATTAAGGCATACTAGTCATCACTTTTAAATAAGTAACTACGTCACAATTTCTAAAATTATCATCATCCCACATCATTCCCCATCATAAATTAACTTTCTAATCAAATATATAATTAACTTATACAATTATAAAATCAATACATAACTCCACAATTTTAAACATCATCAATCAAAAGGTAATTATCATGAAATTACAAAATTAACATATTTACAAAATTATGAACATTTAATAAAAATCATGAATGATATGAATAATTATTGAAATGAACTAAAATAAAATAAAATTGAAAGAGTGAAGGACATCTCACAGTGATTCGAGGTAAAATCGGCGACATTGGTGACAGTCGTGGTAGTCGATGGTGGCTGCGGGGTGGCGTCCATGGCATTTGTATGAGAAGGAGAAAGGCTGGGCAGCTAGGGCTAAGATATGACGGGAAGTGGTCTGGGCGGTCATTGGCCGGCAGCACAAGTGGCGGCGGCGACATGCAGCTAACGCCGACCAAGGGTGGTAGGGAGGGCGATCAGGGTGGCAATGAGCAGGGAATGGGAAGGAGAAGAGAGGGAAGGGAAGGGGAGGAGGTGGTTGGTAGGAGGTGGAAGCTAGCCGACCGCGAGGTAGGCGGTGGCACGCGGACAGCGGCGACCAAGGATGGCTAAGGGCCAGCTAGGTTGTGACGGTCGTGCAAAGGGGGGAAGGGGACCAGGGCCGGGGGTGGGGGGGGGGAGCGTGAGAGATGGGGAAGGAAGGGTGGCCAGACTATGTTGATGGCCACCGGTAATGTAACAGCCTGATTTTGGTTCATCTAAGAGCCAAATCAGAAATGTTATGATCGAGTCAAGTCATATTTAAAGTTGTTGGTTGGTAAGACTTGATTCATGAAATAGATCAAAACAACCTTCTTAGTTTCATGAGAATGGAAGACATTGTTAAATGCGTGTCAAAATACAATGAATATAAATAAAAGTAAGAAAGTAAATAACTGCACTAAGCTCAATTGTGTGTAGCGTTTATCTGTCCTCCCACCAAAGTCGACTCAAGATTTGCAAGACCTACATATATTATATGAAAAACGACTGTAACAAGTGTTACTGGTCTGAAAAATAACTAGTACAAACTAACAAATGGGTATTCTATTACCCACTGAAACTTATAAAACTTCAGAATTGCCTCACACTGGGTGGTAAGAAAACATACTTAAACAAGTATTGGCGCGAATGCACGACTCATAATCATATTCATACATACAACACTTATGCCCTCACATCCTCCACATTACACCCGCCACAGTACTCGAGTGACAAAAGGACCCTCATATACTACACTACCTCAAGGTTTGAAGGAGTACTAGTGTGGTCCATATATATCTCTACACTGCTCACTCTCTTATTCATGAACTTCGTAAAAATGTGTGTACTTATATAATAGGTTTAGGGAAAAGGCTTGTATCATATATTGCTAGAGCTTCAGTTCGAAAACCAACAAGGGATCTCATCGTTGTAGTTTTATTAAACATGTGTAGAAAATACGGCTAAATAGCCTAACATTGGAGGGATCCGATAAAATGCTACCGATGTCATGCTATGTTTAAAACATGATTAAACTCGACACACAGGGAGTCAAGTAGAGATCAAGTAAAAGGGAGATTCCTACAGACTTGTGGTCCAACCTCTAAGCGCATCGACACATCTACGGCAAACTCAGACTTCATAGCCTACATTGAAACCCACTGCTAAGTAAAATACTAATGTCTCTATATGACGTATAGCCGTAGTGTGTGCTCATATCATTAATACATCCTAATAAAGAAAACAATGCTAACAAACTTATAACTAAACATGTGGCACACATATCAAGACATAATAATAAAAAATAATAAATAATTAAATAAACAATGAAATACACTCATAGATAATTAGAAAAATAATAAATACATGAACATAAATAATACTCTAATCATAAAATAATAATATAATTATACTATATGAATACACGGGTAAACACGAATAACATATAAATAATTAAATAATTAAATAAATTGTAATTCGATAAATAAATAAATAAACAAATGGTTAATACTCATTAATTATGAATAATAACAATATTATAGTTATACAATACAAGAATACATAATTAAATATAAATAAATAATCACATACAAGCGAACAAGCATATATATATATATATATATTAATAAACATAAATAAGACTAATATCAATAAGTAAATGCACCATTAATAGTAATCATATAAACATGCATTATAATAAATTAATACACGAATAATAAGAAATGAATGATCATAAATAAATAAAATAATAAATAAAGAAGAGTAATCATAACATCCAAACACGATAAATCATGTGAATATGCATCTAAACTAATATTTATGTTCTCGAATAACCGAAAACGGTGCAAGAAAGGACGAAAATGTCTGAAAGTGAGCTGACCGAACCAAACCGAGCTGAATCAAACCAAGCCGAACGGTTTGAACCAACTCGGTTTGGGTTAACTGGAAAATAGGTTGGGTTGACTGGGGGGATATGAACTGGATTGATGGACATGGGCATGAGCTTGGATTGGCAAACTTTGGCACAGACTAGCGAGCTGGCAGACCCTGGCATGGCAGGCAAACGTGAAAGCGGGCAGTCAGACGTCAGACGTTGCACGGGCAAATGGGATGGAAAACATCTATGGCTGGGTGGCTAAAGTCGATGCTGGTCGGGATCGACAGGGGGCATCAAGGCGGAGGTGTTGGTGGTGACGATCGGCAAAGTCCAACCACTGGCTTGCTGGAAAGAAGGCGGAATCACCAAGGGTGTGGCAGCGATCGCGACCACGGCGGTGGTCATGGGCAGTCTCAAAATAGAGATCTCAAAAGATGAAGTTGTGTGGGTAGTTGGATCGGCCAGGGCTGGCTCACCTGTGTCAGAAAAACAGCTCGAATAGCGGCGGCGGCGTTGAAAATCGACTCTATAAACTCCGTCACCGACGGCAACTGCGGCGGCACCGGTGCTCGTAAGAGTGTATGAATGGAAAGCCGGCCACGAGGCAGATCTGGTGGTGCCTATCTAGTTGCCGGGGGCAAGCGGAAGTGGCAGCGGCCCTAAAGGTGTAAATTCTAAAATCGTGAAAAATCTCTAGAAAAATAACATGGTGAAGTTAGGGCTGATGTGGATGACTCAGATCATGCCAAGTGGCACAATCAGAACGTTTGATAACTCATGGCCCAGTAGGGCCCACCTATAAGTATATGCAATATACATGTGGACGAGAAAGGTCGGATCGAGACTGTCCAAAGTCAAAACTGACTCCAATCCAAAAAGTGATTCTATAGGCAGTAATCGAGACAAGAAGGTTACATGGTCCTCAAACCCTAAACTCAATCAAGTTGGGCCCACAGGGAGCACAATCCGGTGATCTAAATTCCCTAAGATGCATGTAAATGAGATACCTTGAAAATCCCAAACAGATACTAAACGTTGCAATGACCTAGATCTTGGATAACATATACAAACAAATTTGTATACCTTAGTATACACTGATAACTCATACTCTGATCATCTACATGTCAGGCATACTCAACCACTATAACCTGCTCGTATGGCCATTTGGACCTTTAATCATGGTCTGAAAATTAGTCTGGCTCGAGCTTCCCTGAACCGGGTAAACCCTAAAATCGGGTAAAACCCTAAGCCAAAACTGGGGTTTTACAACCTCTCCTCCTTACGAAAATTCCATCCTCAGAATTTCTTACATCAACTGCAATCAGAAGACTCAACTGAAGATGCCATTGAGCTATAACCTGGAGGGTAGCTCTCCCTCAAAGGCTCGCTGCATACTGCCCAAATGGACCAACATGATGCTGGAATTCTAAATATTGACGAAGCTCGTTGGCTCCTTAATAATCTGGCTGGACGGAGTACACATGATCGAATCATCTGGCGAAACATTTGATACATGTTGGAATCATCTGACTGGACTGACTATACATGCTCGAATCATATTGCTGGACTAGCACCTAAGGTCACTGCAAACTATGGGGATTGAAATGCAATGACCTCAACAAGAAAAACCTAGGTTCACCCCTAAGGGTCTACTGGGTGGTCAAGCAGGTACTCTAAAGTACTACATGGTACTAGTCTGAGCTACATTAGGAAGTAAAAAAACTATGTCAATGCAAGGTATGCGGCCTAACATCTACCCATGTCTCTCTGATCCTCATCAATGTGATAGGTGAACTACATGTCAGGGAACTTTGCTCCAGATTCTATGGCAATACTAGGGTGTCCTGCGAGTCCTGCAGGACATGGTGGACTCAGTACCAAGTAAGGGTATATACTAATGGGTTGTATGGTTCACTATCGCCAATCTAGGTCAAACAATTAGGTGTCCTTGTAAGAGAAACCGAACCGCTCATCAGGTCCTAGCTAACTCAGTCCTGAGTCAAATATCTCACTCTGTTTCATAATAGAACAAGGACAGTTGCTATGACTCTACTGCATGCTATGGCTCTTGTAACTATCGATACTACATTAACTACTGCTGAAGGGCTCTCTTTGTGATGGAATAATGGCAAAAGCACCTGTACATGTATAGCATGTGTCAAAGAGTATGAAAACATACTCTGCATGGTACTGTGGAGTCTGCATCTGGTTAGTAGCACTTACACTGGTCAATATCTGTTCATCTCAACTATCTAGAACATAGATAGTAGGACTGATATAACTGGAAGGGTAAGTGTAAAAGTACTCAGGTGAAGGCTCTGCTTTGTCTGAGCATCTCTGGTCACATGGAAAGAGACTAGAACTCTCGTGGAAAATTAGTCTTACGCCTTTAGGACTCTAATTAGGTGTCTCATCCTCACGTGGTTTGACATCGGGTGTGCTGGGTGTGTACAATGGCATGAGAAAATCTTACTAGGTATGTACATCACTCTATCTGTGGTGGTGTAAAGGTAATCGTGTGACTCATCATGATTGGACTCCGCCATAGGTGGCCAGCCTATGGAACGGCTAATAATGACGAGTCTAAGAGACGGCTCCTAAGTGGCTCTAGTTCAATCAAGTAATAGTAGGCATGTGTTTCTTGATACCTTACTAGTCATGCACTTCCAAACAGATGGGGTTCAAATGACCCAAAGAACCACTATCTCTCCTCGAGTCTATGGGAACTCATTGTGAGGTTTGACACATGTCTTGTCCGCTCTTCAGAGGTGTGTGACTTGTCATCCCGTATCGATTTGTAGCACTAATCTTGACTCACATGATTACTACTACTGTGGTAGACTCTCAAGCAAAGCTATAAGTCAAGATGAGCATATACTTATGTCTCTCTATGTGGTCAACATGATTCAGTTTGACTGAAGTCCTTGTTTGCGTCGCTCCCAAGCTTGGGTGAAGTTGTCTCTTCTAGATTGGTCTATCATCGGCTACCCGCATTGTAAGCCCTAAATAGTACCACAAAGGTACGTCCTATACTTGAGACAAAAGCTAAATCCTATGTCTCAAGGTAAGGACTTAATCCTACTAGCCAAGCACAAGGAAAACATTGTCTCTCTAATGGATTCTCCTTCACTAAACCTATCATCTATGCTAAAATTCTAATACAAGTCAGACATTTTCTTTGGCTAGGCCAAACTCTAAATGAGTTAAACTGCATATCTGATCATCTTCTAACTATGTGATTTGTGTAACCCTGGCTGTGGGTCACACATATGCTGTCATGCTGACTGAACAATCTGCCCACTATAGTCATCCCATTTGGATATCATATTATCATGTTCTCTAACTCTATCCATGCACATCCATTTGATGACTGTCACTAACGTTGTCAGATGATATTTTCTCTGCAATACACATTTGACATAAAGATGTCAGATCAAGGCAACTGTATGCAAGATTGTGAAGTTCATCTTGTGCCATCACATCAGAATAATTTCAGTACACCTAACTTTCCTTTGTCTGGCTGATGTTAACGTAGCTATATCTTGTCCTCAATCTTAGACCCTACTCTGCTCTGAAACTATGACATGTGGTCTCTATGCAATGCTAAGAACATCCTCAAGTAGTTGTCCTCCTATAGGGTGAGGTAACTACTTAGCCCTTACTTCCACAATAATTGCTCCACTCTGTCAGTGGTAGTGAAATATACGGACGGTGGTTGTGCATCACGGATGACTGTAGTACATATTTGGTCGGTGGTAGTGCATCACGGTCGGTAGTTGGGTAACTTGGACGATGGTTGTGCATCACGGATGGCCATTCTTCTACCTGGACGGTGGTGGTGCAACCCAGATGGTGGTTGTGCTACTTGGATAGGCTTAGGCCGGTAAGGTCATTAGGGTGGGTGGGGGGTGGGGGGGGGGGGGGGGCGGGGTGCGGTGCAGTTGTTGATGGCTTGAGAGGTGGGATGGTCGGGCTTGAGGGAAAAACAGGGGAGGGTTAGTTAGGTGTTATTACACTCGGCTAGGATCAAACTAATTAGGTGTTAAGTGGGTTCTAAGGGCTCCAAAAACTGTGGGGGGTGGGGGTGGGGGTGGGGGGGGGGGGGGGGGGGTGGGGTGCAGTTGTTGATGGCTTGAGAGGTGGGATGGTCGGGCTTGAGGGAAAAACAGGGAGGGTTAGTTAGGTGTTATTTTTATTAAAAAAAAAATTACACTCGGCTAGGATCAAACTAATTAGGTGTTAAGTGGGTTCTAAGGGCTCCAAAAACTGTTTAAGGGTTGTCTAGGCGTGTCAAACACGTCACAGACACGAATCAAAAATAAAAATGGAAAATAAAACAAGTTCGGCATCCGTTGAATGACATGCTCTAAAAGCTATCAACCCAACCAAAATTCTTAACCAGCACGTTCTAATACAATCAATGACCTAAATCTAATTATACGATCCACTGGGCAAAATAAAATAAATAGAACATATTCTTGTGTATACTAATAATTAGGTTTGCTGTTGTGTAGCTGGCGCTATCATTATATACTCGAGTATACGAAAACCCTCATAGCACATACACATGGTCGGCCTTAGCCCCGCGTTCGTGTTAGAAAGCTAAACCGACACGGACAAGCGGTTGAACTGACCGGCTAGCGATTACAAAACCTTGACTCTGGTTATGGGTTTTACATTTAAGGACCATGACCTACCCTATATAGAGAATTTCTGTGACTGACAATATACGTGAGTGTGACTCTACCGTTTTCAATATTTCTAATAAAGTAATCTATTAATATATCAATAGATTAGAAATAAGTAATCTCGTCTCTACATTAAGTGACCTCCATACATTAATTATTTGATATTTCGTTAAGCCTCACAGATTAAAATAACCTTATTAATAAAATAGCCTTTTAATGTACAATTAATATGTAAAACCATATATGAGAACTAAATATAAGACCTCTCACTTTGAATCATCTTCCGTTATCCCATTCTCATGAACAAGATTTTCTAAACCTTTTCGTTTCCATAATTACTGCATTAGTAAACCATCTTATCTCCCCTCATTATTGCCGCCCCAGTGTATGAAGTGGCTAGGAAGTTTCGTGTATAAGCTAACAATGACTGAAATAGGTAATGATTAAAATAGAAAAACGTGCATAGGGAAGGAAATGGTGGGAAAATGACATAAAATAAAAAAATAGATGAGACAAGAAATATCGTAATTATGTTACATGATACTGTTTTATTTTAAATAAATGAATAAAACCTTAACTAAAATACTCCCTGAATAAGAAAATTATAAATTGATCTCTACAAATAAAAAATAATATTCAATACTATTAAATAATAATATATACTACAAGTACTGTTCACGGTGCATAGAACTTAGAATGAGCAAACTGCATGCAAAAGAGAACAAGGTTATGTTAGGAACATGGTTGCAAAAATTGGAATCGGAATCGGAATCGATTTTTGAGGGAGTCATTGAATCGGATCGAATTAATCTAAATTCGCCAAGAATCGGTTCAGTTGAATCGGTCTAAATCGGTCCTATGTAAAAATTTTAACTTAGTCAAAATTGGTGGGTTATTAGTTACAAAACATGTCATTCTGACGTCATTTTTATGTTAAGATGTGTATTATATTTTATGATAATATTCATATTTTTTTGTTTTTTTAAATTTTTCGAAGTTAGTTATTATTTTTGACTTGAGTCGAAGACGTATCAACTTTTAATTACGAGAATGCCACCTACATTTTATTTCCCCACCCCCCATTCTCTCTACCCGACGCTGCCCATCCCCCTCGCCCCTGCTCGGCCCCACCTCCCCCGTCGACCCAGCCCCGTCCTCGCCCCCATCGCCCCTCGCCCCACCCCGCTGCCCAGTCTCTGCCCTTGCCGCCCTGCTGCCCCGTCCCGCCCCGTCCCCATTGCCGCCCTTGCAGCCCTGCTGCCTCGTCCCATATCTCCCTGTTGCCCCCCCCCCCCTCGTCGCCCTTGCCGCCACGTCAAGGGGTGGCACACGGGGTTGCCGGGAAGGGGCGGCGGCAAATGGCTAGAGGGAAGGGGTGGCGGCGAGGCGGGAGGAGGAAGGGTGGATGCAAGGGGCGCTGGCAGAGGGATGGGCAGAGGCAAGGGATGGCACATGGATCAGCAGCGGCAAACGGGCGGAGGGAGGGATCAACGGTGGCGGACGGGCGGAGGGAGGGTAAGTAATTTATTTTAGGTTTTTAACTTTTGATTCCACTTTTACCCATGCGTAAATAATTTATTTAATATCATACCTAGAGTATTTTCATCATTTACTCATAAAACTGATTCTTCCTGATTTACCCCGATTCCGAATCGGCCGTGAATTGGTTGAAATTGGGGTGAATCAGCCAATTCGTCGACCATTTCATTAAAAACCCGATTCGACTCCCATTTCGGATCAGATTGCTTCCGATTCAAGTTAAATCGGCCGATTTCAAGTGGAATCGGTTGATTTCTTCATCTATGGTTACGAATAGAGTAATTTTGGCCCACACTGCTTAAGCTTGACCATGATGGTAAATATCTACAAGGGATGAGCTTACATAATTTTGGTGCTGAACATATATATATATATATATATATATATATTGTAACACCCCAATATGGCTCACTTGCAAACTGAACCGGAAATACTACAAGTGACCGAACCGTTCGTTAATCTACTTAATTCGGTCAACCTAACCCAGATCTACCCTCGGCATCTCAAGACGGTGATGCAAACATTCAATGCATGGATGAGATGTTTATATTTTAACGTTGTTCTATACGAATGATATGATATGTAATCCATATTCAAAACAAAACAAACCCGTTAAAAAATTCGAAAAACACAATTTTAGAACAAAATAGATAGAGTCTCCCCTAAAAGTGCAATAAGGGTAATCATGTTGACAACAAACAGTGCGTATATGTAACAACAAAAACTTAAAAAATTGCCAAAACATTGTATTTTTCACACAACATTTACATCATAATAGATTTTATCTTTTCTGAGTCAAGTCTTGACCCCATTTGCTCATCCTGTCAATTCTATTCATAATAACCATCACACACAGATCATTTCATTATTTCATGCAAATATTTTCTGCAATAACACATTATAGCATTTATCCGCAAAAATTTATTGCAGTTCATCACATCACATTCTCATTCAATCTTGGTAGGTACATGTATGTATGTTGCACTATGCCTCTGTGGTCTCGACAGTGCTCACTCAATTAAGCCCTCACCCACATATATAATATGGAAAAATCAATAATGAGTGTTACTGGTCTAGAAATAACTAAATAATCAAATTGGCACATGAGAGATGACTCTCATGTTAAATAAAATCAATCATATATTTTTCTGCATTAGAATTATCAGGAGTCGTAAGCCTTGGCTTGACAGCGTCCTATTTTGACTAGTCATATGCCTTTCTCGGCATTTTCATACTATCCAACACTCGGAAAATCCAGTATCCTAAAGCCCTCTATATCCTCCATATAACTCCTGGCCTGAGCAGTGAGGTCGAGAACTCTCAGGTAGGCGACTTCAGTACCCTTTGAATCCACATGTCCAGACATGCAATGCATTGTGGCACCCACAATCCTCCACACTTCTTAGAATTTGAGGAACTCAAAATGTTGAGTTGTCAAAATCCCTCGGGAATGGAACAGCCCACTCACCAATCCAAAGCCTGCTTTGACTAACACGCGCACCCACCCATGGTACGTGCGGGTCACCTTTCCCCTTGTTTCACATCTCGTTGAAAAATTGAATATATATATATATATATATATATATATATATATATATATATATATATGGGTAGGGATTATAATTTAGTAGGTCAATAGGCATCACGATCTGGATCTGAGTTTTTAAAACAAACTTGAGGGATCTCATTATCGAGGGTTATTAATCCGAATATACGATCGACTAAATGGCCAGTGTTGAGTGGGATGTGATAAACCCACCACTCGAAATGTTTGCTTACCTGTCAAACCAAATCGCAATAGAATGAGACCCACCACTCAAACCAACGATTGAATCGACCGGTTCACTAAAGTAAAACCCTGACTTGAGTCACAGGTTTTACAACCTTCCCTCAGAAAAATTTCGGCCTTGAAATTTTACCCAAATTGGTTTCAAACTCATCAATAATCTGAAAAACCAAATCTCAACTAGAGTACGTGGTCGTGAAACTGGATCATTTGGCATAAATAGTCGACCTCTCACTTTGACTAATCCATCTACATCTCTGGCCAATTCCTTTAGGGTTCCTTGTTCCGGCCACTAACTCAATTGTTTATCTTCCTCCAGTGCAACCTTGATCTGTTCAAGTACACTTGGCAAATTGGTCAGTCGTACTATCATTCCAACCAACTGTCTCTGGCTTGTAGCATGCTGAGTCACTAACACTGCTGTCAATCTTGCTGAGCCTTGAACTGGCTTCCTACTCAGAGCACCTGCTACCACATTTTTGCCCTCGTGGTATGATATGTCGATCTCATAGTCTAATAACATCTCTAACCATCTTCTTTGTCTGCTGTTCAAATCCTTCTACATGAAAATGTATTTTAGACTCTGGTGATCAATCAAGAGTCTAAAAGATGTTTCATATAAATAATGCCTCCATATTCTGAGAGTGAATATGGCTGCTACAAGATCTAGGTTGTGTGTAGGATAGTGACACTCATGCACCTTGAGCTGACAAGATGCATAGGCTATAACCTTATCTTTTTGCATCAAAACACAACCTAGACCAACTCCTGAGGAAACTCTCCTTCAGATTTTTGAAACTCTTCTCACACTCCTCGATCCATACAAATCATTCCTCCTTCCTAGTTTGTCGTGTAAGAGGAGCTGATATAGAAGAGAAACTCTGTATGAACAGTCTGTAGTATCCGGCTAAGCCTAAGAAACTCCGAACCTCTATAGTTGTCTTTGGCTGTTCCCACTACTACTGCTTCTATCATCATTGGATCTATTGAAATACCTGCTATTGAGATTATATGGCAGAGAAAATTCACTTTTGAGAGCCTAAAACTACACTTCAAAAACTTTCCATACAATTTGTGCTCTCTCAATGTCTTCAACACAATCCTCAGGTGTTGCTCATGCTCTTCCTTGGATGAAGAGTATACCAACATGTCGTCTACAAAGATGATCACAAACTTTTCCAAATATGGACCGACCACTCTGTTCATCAAGTCCATAAATATTACTGGAGCATTGGTCAATCCAAAAGGAATGACCAAATACTCGTAGTGGCCATATCTGTTTCTGAATGCAGTCTTCAGGATGTCTTTTGCTATAATCTTCAACTGGTAGTATCCTGACCTCAAATCAATCTTCAAGAAGACTATTGCTAAGCTCAACTGGTAAGATCATCAATGTGAGGAAGAGGATATTTGCTCTTAATAATTGCATGGTTTAGCATCTTGTAATTGATGCATAAATGCATGCTTTCATCCTTCTTCCTCACAAATATCAATAGTGCACCCCATGGAGAGACACTTGGTTTGATGAACCCTTGATCAAACAGTGTCTGTAATAGTTCCTTGAACTCAAGAGTTACAATTCTATATAGAGCTCAAGAGTCGGTGTTGTGCCTGACATTAACTCATTGGCAAGGTCTACTTCCCTACCTGGAGGCAAATCAATAATCTCATCTAGAAATACATCAGTAAATTCTTTGATCATTGAAATCTTCTCAATGTTCACTCTATCCCTTGAACCACTCTGCTCAGCCAAAACTATTGTTGTCAATATTAGCTCCCTGCCTCGGTCTAGTTGTCTCACTGCATTCTGATAGGAAATTTGCCCTGGAAGAAAAAGAGGAATCTTTTGTGGCGAAAAGTCACCGTCTTTCTTCAAAAATCTATCATGGCTCTGTGCTTGGACATCCAGTTCATTCCAAATATCACATCAAATTCTTGTAGCTTGAAAAATATTAAATTACCTACAAGTTGTCGCTAATGAATCTCAATAGGGACATTACACACACCTTGCCTATAATTGTTACACTACCTATGGGAGTGGACACTAATAATGAATGCCCTAACTCTTCTATCTTACATCCAATTCTACTTGTGTGCGCACATGAAATAAATGAGTGGATGTAGTTAGAATCAAATAAGACTTGTACAGGTACAAAGCCTACTGAAAGCATACTTGTCACGACTCGTATCCTCGAGTGCCTCTGCCATTGTGGCTGCGTACATCCTCACTGGCTACTATTGTGCTGGGGCAAGAGATGCTACTAGTGGTACTACCTAATTTTTCCCCTTTGATTCTAAGCTAGCAATGCCTGTTGTCTACCCCTTTATTGTCTAGCCTGCCTAGCAGCTATATACCCTCTATGGTTTTGTCCCCTTTGCTACTGCCTCAGTGGCTGTTGGTCTCTGCTTCTCTAACCCTAACCTTGGCCCTACTGATCTTTCTCCTTTTGTTGATGCTAGGGAGCTGGAAGTGTAAGTCTTTGTTGAGATGTTGGGAGTATCAACTGCTAGTTCTAGACAATTGAACAGGCTGCGGCTCTATGCTCTAGCTAACCACAACTATAGCATGTGTTAGTGCCTACTCCACACTCGGTGGCTCTATATCCTAGTTGACCACAACATTAGCATGCAGTAGTATCTGCTCTGTACTCACCTCAATGATGAGGTTTGCAATTCTTAAAAAGGTGGTATGTTGTCTTGAGCATGGCCATCCATAGCCTTGATCGCAACTGGTGCATCTGTTTGACGTTTCTATTGTGCTCTCTGCTCTGGCTGATTTGACCTTGGATGTTACTACTTTTAGTCAAAATCTCGACGAAGTTGAGTAGCTATAACTCACTCTGCCTCACATGCAGCTCTCACCACATCCCCAAAAGTGGCAAACTTCCTATCCAGATAGGCCATCCTGATCTCATGATGGAGGCTTTCATAAAAATGCTCTATCCTCCTTCCTTCAGTTGGAACCAAATATGGTGCAAATCTTTCTAGAGCTTTGAACCTTATCTCAGTGTCTAGAATTCCCGCTCCTTTATCTTCCTGACATCTAGCGGAAAGTACTTCCCATTGAATTCTACGCTAAATTCTTCCCATCAAATTCTATGTTGAATTCTTCCCAAGTGATGTCCTAAGGTTATTGGTGGACAAATGTAGAATTTTACACTGAATCCCACCATATTTTGGCTTCTTCTTGGAAAGCTCCTGTAACGATGCGTACCCTGTGCTCCATTGGGCATATCATGCTGCCAAACACTCCTATGGCTAATGATATCCACAGAACTGCCTCTTCTCCATCCAACTTCCCAAAGAATGGTCGTCCACCATTCTTCACGAACTTTTCTTACTAACATAGTTCCAAATTCCTTGCCTCTATTGATCAATTACATCCTTCTCCTAGCTCATACCGCAAAAACTATGGTCTTGTACCTGTTGGTACACTATCTAATCCTGCAGCTCCACTTCCACTTGCAGTCTGCCCGCTACCTGCTACTGTGGGTCCACTAACATCTAGGCTCATTCTTGCCTGAAATGGGGCAAACAGAGGAGTCTTTGTTGGAGTAGTCCTCGGTTGCAGCGGTGGAGGAGGAGGCTGCAACAAAAGGCCCATGGGAATAGCTAGCTCTCCTCATGCCTCATCATCCATTGCTGGTATCTTCTCAGCTCTGGCTACTAAGAGGGCTATTTGTCAAAGCACTCTCCTGAATTCCTCTTGGTCTCGCTGCATTTGTATTTGCGTCTCAGCGAATCTGGCAATCACTGCATCCCTCTCCTATCAACTAATGCTATTGTCGTGACTGTCGTGATGATGGTTCTCACTGCATCAACTAACAGAGACTAGCACACTGGTCTCTCCTGGTGACATGGTAATGCTCAGACGACTAGATGTTGTGCACTGTAACCATGGCTGGGACTGTCCCGTCTGGGCAATGGAGGGGATGATGCCCTAATCTGCATCCTATGAGTCTGTCTCACCATTCTGTTGGTAATCCCTACTCTAACCTAAACACCTTGTCACACCAATGATTGGAAACAAAATCTGCCAACAAAACTATTAAGGCAGAAACATTCCTATCGGCACAACTTGGAGTAGCTTTTGCATACATGCTGTGAGATCCCTCAACTTAGTCCACATCTAATATCTACTAGGATAAAATCCTGTTTATAAGTGGGAATGAACTATAATCTTACAACTAATACCTACTAGGGTAAGATCTTATTTATAAGTGGAAATGGACTATAGATCTTTAACTTGGTTAACCACTTTTGAAGAGAGACTTAGCCCATTATGTTGCATTTTGGGTTGGGTCGTTTACAAATGATATCAGAGCAACTAGGTTATGTGTTAGATGGTGGGTAGGACTAGGGAAGTTGGCTAAAGATGCCAGTCACGAGCCAGACAAGGACGTGTGCTGAGGCCAGCAACAGCCAAGAGTAGGAATTTTGGGGACGAAATTTCCTAAGGTGGGTGGATTGTGAGATCCCTCAACTTAGTCCCACATCCAATACCTACTGGGATAAAATTTTGTTTATAAGTGGAAATGAACTATAGATCTTTAACTTGGTTAACCACTTTTAAAGAAATGACTTAGCCCATTACGTTACACTTTGCGCTTGGTCATTACAAATGGTATCATAGTAACCTGGTTCTGTGTTAGATGGTGGGCTGGACTAGGGACGCTAGCTAAAGATGTTGATCACGGGCTAGAGAAGGACATGTGCTGAGGCTAGCAACAGGCCAAGTGTAGGAATTTCGTAGACAAAATTTCCTAAGGTGGGTGGATTGTGAGATCCCTCAACTTAGTCCCACATCTAATACCTACTGGGATAAGATCTTGTTTATAAGTAGGAATAGACTATAGATCTTCAACTTGGTTAACCACTTTTAAAGAAATGACTTAGGCCCATTACATTGCACTTTGGGCTAGGTCGTTACAGATATAAACTGTAATAGGTCAAGCATCTTAATCATACCATAGGTTAGCTCTGATACCAAGACTATAACACCCCATTTTAGTTAACCCGTGAACCAAACTGAAAATGCTACTGGTCACCGAACCATTGGCTAATCTACTTGATTTGGTTAAGCCGACCCAGATCTAACCTCGGAGTCTCAAGATGGTGGTAGAAGCATTTAATGCATGGATGAGATGCTTAGGCTCTATCGTGGTTCTAGATGCATGCTATGATATGCCAACCATTTTTAAAACAACACAACTCATTAAAAGTTCGAAAAATGACGATTTTTAAAACAAAACGGACAAATTCTCCCTAAAAATGTGACAGGGACCACTCTACCAACAACAAGCAATATATACATATATAACGATAAAAGTGGAAAATATAGCAAAAACATGTTGCTTTCTTTCAACATTTCCATTCTAATCATTTTGATCTTTTGAGCGAGTCTGGACTCCATTGCTCAACCTATTCAGTTCTATTCACAAATTTTAATCACATGCAAAACATTTCATAAAATTCACTCATCATTTCCTGCAATAAAAATGTCATAAAATTCAATTCACATCATTCACATCAATTCATCACTCAACAATATCCATTCCATTCGACAGATTCATGTGTGCCTAGTCCATCACTGCTCCTCCACAATCCCAACATCACTCAATCGTCTAGATTCTCACATACATATATAGTACAAAAATATCAGTAATGAGTATTATTAGTCCAAAAATAACTAATAAACAAACTGGCACAAGACGGATGACTCTCTTGTTAAATGAAAACATTCATATACTTCTTCACAAAATCTCTAATAAGGGAGCTAATTAGAAATCATTGGTCTTGGCTTAATAGCATCCCATTCTATCTCATCTCATGCCTTGGCAAACTTCAAACTATCCCTTGTGTAGGAAAATCAATTTCTTTTCCTTCAGCCCTTTATATCCTTCGTATCACTCCTAGCCTTAAGTATAGAGGCTAAGTAATCTCAGGCATGCCCCTTCAGAACCCTTTGAAACCACAAGTCTAGACATTTGCTGCATTGCAGTACTCATAATCCTCCACACTTGTCCGAGGTTTGATGAACTTAAAGGTGGAGTTGTTAGGATCCCTCGGGAATGGAATGACCATCTTACCAATCTAGAGTCAGCTTTGACCGGCACGTGCCCACTCACATAGTGCAGTTGTCAACTTTCCCTTGTCTTACATCTCACTAGAAAACTTGAAAAACTACATGTAGATAGGCTTGGGTAGGGATTGTAATATAGTAGGTCCGAAGGCATCATGATTTGGATCTGAGTTTTCAAAAATAAACTCGAGTGAACTCATCCTCGAGGGTTATTAATCTACAAATTGTACAACTAAATGGCCCGTGTGGAGTGGGATACGATATATACCACTTGACACGTCTGCTTACTTGTTAAAAACAAATCATGATAGAGTAGATGAGTTAAACCAAAGTGAGTTCTAACGGACCTGATAGAAGCTCAAATCGGGTCCACACGCATAGGTAATGAGCTCCTACTGTGTACATACACATCAAACTAAAAGCTAACATCCACTATGATGCATTCACACATCCTATATCACACTCATATCAAAGCACTCATCACATCAAATCACACACAACAATCTATATCAAGATTTTCTAGGCTACGTTGCATTTGATTAACAATACCTACTTAATTTACTTAATTAGCTCCTTACCATTTATTTTAATACTATTCAAATCACGTAAAATTTTTTTATTTATAATAAAAATATTTATCACATCAATCAATCAAATCCTAGCATATTGTGCTAATAATTATAAATTTTTAAGTAATTAGGTCAGAGTTAATTATACCTCGCGTCGTCAAAATTCGAGACTCGAATTCGGCACCAGGTGGAGTCTGAAGTTTGATTGGGTTTAGCTGGACGAGTTTGGCAAAATCTGGTGATTTTTGCGAATTTCAGTGAACCTAGGTTTTCAGTAGTTTTCTAGCAGTTTCTGATGGCTTTCCAACAACTTTTCTTGCAAGGAGATGAGGCAATGGGTTCGGCGAGCTCTGACCCGACTACAGTGGTGCTAAGGGCGACAACGACATCGATGGTCGGTTTGTCTGATTGGCCCTTGGCCGGCCTCGATGGCAGAGCGGTGCGGCGTCAAGTCGTCGTGGAGGTCAACAAACAATCGGAAAGTGGGGCAAAGGCTCAACAATAGCTCGGTAGAGGTCGATGGCGTCAATCGGCGACAGTGCGGTAGCTGGAGGAGGTGTCAGTGGTGTGAATCGGGGTGGTGATCAGTGAACAAGGAGAAAAGGTCTGGATGAGGGTTTGGGTGGCAATTTCGTAATTAAAAGTTGACTCGACTCCAACTTGAATAAAAAATAATAACTAACTCCTAATAAATTCAAAAACAATATAAAAAATGAAAAAATCACATAAAATATAATACACTACATAACATCAAAATGGTATGTTCCATAACTAATAACCCACCCAAACTTCTATATAATATGTCCTAATGTATTATTTGGCCTAAAAATAATTATACGATAAAAGACATAAAAAAATATCTGCATACTGTCATTACTCTGATAACTCATTTGTAACGACCTACTCGTTCCGATCCACGAGAAAGGTGTTATTATATGAAACTAAGTGTCTCATAAATTAATTTTCTATTAATTTTTAAGATTTTAAATAAATCCTTGACATAAAAGTTAATATACAAATGCTCGGAATAATATAAGTCCCATGAACCAAACCAAAATCTCACTGCCATACAAACAATCTAGAAAAATAATACTCCAATAACAGAGTCCTCCTGTTGTCCCGACTCTACCCATCCTTCCATGCTCATACCTGCGGAAGCAATTATGCGTTAGTGATAAAAACACTAAGTCGTATAATTATAAAAAATAATTAATATATTCCACAACATCTGAATTATGTCTTTTAGTAGATTATGAGCCTATGCTGGGTGGGTGGCCGCCCATCCAGCTACAATCCCATGTATGTGCACACACGCTACGTGGCCCTCGGCTTGTAGTTACCGATATTTGCCATTGACTCACCCTCTCGGTATCACAAATGCATAATGAGCTGTCTTGCGCCACTGCGCCCTATCACCCCTTTCGGCATGGGGGCAAGTATTTAATCTTTCAGAGGGTGCTACCCTGTGTCAGATTGAGTTAATTCATTGACCCCGGTTGCGCTCAGCGCATGGTGGTCAAATATGAACTCAAGTTGAATAAGACTCCCACATAGTAATTTTTTTAAGGGTGCTACCCTGTGTCGGACTGACCCGGTTGCGCTCGGCGCATAGTGATCGAATGTGGACTCAGGCCAACCAAGACTCCCAAATCGAAATATATAACATTTCAAGTAATTATACGAACCTGAAATTGTGATGAGGTACCCGCAACTACGACACAAGATCTTAATATGGATGTAATTTCTCTAAAGCCAAATGTGCTCACAAGTTATCCAGAGGATGTTTCATTTAACAACAAAACTCTCCTTTATATAAAAGATTATGTGTAGAATTCAAGTCACTATATTAAATTTTATTAATATGTGTGGAATTTAAGAAGTCACTACATTAAATTTTATAGAAAAGAACGTAATCAGTCATAATTATATCATTTATTGTACCAATATGCTAAAAATCTTAATTGATAATTTATAATATTGATTTTTTAAAAGAATTAATTTAATTAAATAATATTTATGGTTCGTTGCAAGATTAACAAAACCCTAAATAAAATAACCTAATTATTTTTTTGGGTTTTACATCATTTGTCATCATTTTTCTCATGCTATTATTATATACTCAGATATACTTGACCCTCATCGCTCATAATGCACGACTGGCCTAGCCTCAACATATGGGTCATAAAACTTACTCGACTCAAACTGGCAGTTAAACCAACTAGTTTGCTATTGCAAAACTTTGACTCAAGTCATAAATTTCACAGGTATATGGGTATCGTATTCTATGACATATGTCATTGCAGTAGTGTACTTGGCTTGCCCTCAAAGCTTAGAGGAGTGGTGCATAGTTATAGTTTTGGAGAGGATAAGTCAAGTTACCCACTATTTGCAGTAGGGTGCATGTCGAAGTAGTTTACTTTTGTTAGCATTGGTGCTTTTTATAGTGATCTATCCCCTTCATGTTTTACTATAATATGAATTGTTGAGTTCGTATGTCAATTTGATTATATAGTTATTTTTGTTTTGCGGACCAATATATTATATATGTGGTGTGCCTCGTATGGAGCTGTTGAATATTGGGGGATGTTAGAGACTTCACATATGCACATACTTGGTCAAATTGTTATTGGTGCTGTTTTGAGTTGCTTACTTTTCATCTTATCATAATCCCATATACTTTGCTGGTTTTGAATAATATATGGACCCCATGTTTGGGAATTCATCTTTTTGATAACCTATATTTTAAGCATTATCATGTTTGGTTGTCTTCTTCACCAATACATAAATAGGGTTCAAATCTTAGAGGGTGTTTGTGAGTGTTGCCTTCTATATAATTGAGTTAAGTTGTAGCAAGTTTATTATAACACAATATTTCAATGATGTTATATTACTCGTTTTGATAGAGTTATAATCAATTGTAAGGTCTTACAACAAATTTGGCTATAAAATCCAATGAGCAAGTAAAAATGGATAGGTGATATGACCTATTTATTATTAAAATTTTAAAATTACCAACATGGATATTTAATGAGTGGGGGTGTCCTTGTAGCTGATTGGGTTGGTTGTAAGACCTTACAACTGATTAGTATTCAAATTGATAAAATCTAGTCACCTATTTAAATCTTGCAAAATTTTTATATATAAAAAATCACTGTCATCATCTTAGTGTTCTTGTAATTCAATGAGTGATATTAAATTTAGCTTACATAGGGGTATAAGCTATTACTGATACTGATTATTCTCATTAGCAAGATGTATACTTATCACAAATTTTCAAATGAAACAAAGTTAATGCTAGGGTCCAGTGTAGTTCGATAAAACACCACTTAATTTATTCGTAGATAGAAAAATCTTAATAGCTAAATTTGGACTTGCTAGAGCCTTCAAAGGACTTAGTTCGGTTCGACTTGAGGACTAGGTAAACCAATGTGGATCAAGTTAGAACACTTGAACGATTTTTTAAAGCCACTCAAGAAAATATAGCTTCATATTAATTAAGACAGCTAACTAATTTAAAAACAAGTTGAATATGAACATAATCGACTCGACTGTCACATCTATTTTAACCAATATATAAGGTTAAACACCAATTCACTACAACCTAAAAGGTAAAGTTATCTAAAAGAAATAATTCCTTCAAAAAATTTTATTTAACAACTATAAGAGCACTAAGTTTCTAAATGCACAAAATCAAGCCCTTTAAAACTGTGGCTTAATAATCGTGGAAATTTAACTTGGATGATATCACAATCTTAAATCGCTATGTAAATTTGTCTTGCTGTCAATGCTAAGTAAAACACTCGGTAAAAGGCCATAGTAACATTATATGCTTTCTTAAGTTTTTCACATAAACAATAGTGGATTGCTGATCAATTCAACAATGCAAATTGCAGTTGACATATTACCACTATTTTAAGAATTGCTAAACAAGACGTGAAGCCATATCCCGCCTAAATCTTTCACTCTTCAATATTTTTCTATTTTTTGTTGTACTTTTATTTATCGAATCTCCTAGAGTCCACCTTTTATTCCCTTTATTAATAAAAATAGATGAAAAGATTGACCATTCACGCAATTGGTATACATAATAACTTAGTAGAATGTGCACTAGAAGGTGTAGTTTCAATATTTCAGTCATAGTTGTTGGGCCCTTTGTACCCCCACCTAAGCTTCGAAACCATTGTTGAACCCTTTGGGCTCCCAAAATAGATTTTAAACAACCAAAGGAAACTCGCAATAAGTGTCACGCCTCTCTTAATCTACAAGCTAACCAAAGGAAACTCGTAATAGGTGTCATGGGCCTCTCTTAATCTAAAAGTTAGCTTAAAGAATAAGCCTATATACAAGTCACCAATAAGACCTCTACGGCAGATGTGGGATAATGTGGGACAAACCCAACCCAATTCCCCTTCACACATCGGGCGTGGGATAATGTTGGACAAACCCAACCCAACTCCCTTCACACATCGGGTGTGGCAAACTCCTCTGTAGAACCCATGAAGGAAAGGAAACAATAACAATCTGCGTAGGCAAACCCGACTTGAAAGAACCCATGAAGGAAACAATAACAATCTGCGTAGGTAACAATCTGCGTAGGCAAACCCTGACCTCTACGGCGGATGTGGGATAATGTGGAACAAACCCAACCCAATTCCCCTTCACACATCGGGCGTGGGATAATGTTGGACAAGCCCAACCCAATTCCCCTTCACACATCGGGTGTGGCAAACTCCTCTCTAGAACCCATGAAGGAAAGGAAACAATAACAATCTGCGTAGGCAAACCCGACTTGAAACCATGAAGGAAACAATAACAATCTGCGTAGGCAAACCCGACTTGAAACCATGAAGGAAACAATAACAATCTGCGTAGGCAAACCCGACTTGAACTTGACTCTGATACCACTTATTAGGCCCACACCCGCTCCAAAACCACTGTTGGACCCTTCGGGCCCCCAAAAGAGACTTTAAATAAAAAATTGTAATAGGTGTCACGGGCCTCTCTTAATATAAAAGTTAACTCAAGGAATAAGGCTTTCACATTAACCTATATATAAGTCACTAACAACCTCTACGATCAATGTGGGACAAACCCAATAATACTAAAAAAATTGTTTACTGCTTTTAGTTGTACTAATATCATTACATGATTCTGCAAGGTCCAATACCTTTCAAATGGTATAATTTTATAGGTCCAATTCTTAACAAAAAAATACATGAACTATTGTTACATCTTGTTACACTTAATGTAACTTTTAAAGAACAAAATAACAATCTTTTCTTCAATGAATCGCATATACGGAGTCAAATTTTGTCATTTTTTATGGTCACGCCCATATTTGGAAAGGTCGGACAGGTATTATCGCGAAGAGATCACCTCGTATCGTCGTCGTCGTCATCATCATCAAAAGACAAAAGGATAATAACCCAACAATTTATATCATCGTAGTTTTGATAACACATAAAAGTTGAATTTGGCCCTACACACGATCATAGTATTGCTTTTAAGTCTAATTTAAAATGGTTGCCTTTGCACCTATGAATACTATACGAAGAACATAAGCCAGAGTATAGACACGGAGACCTAAGATGCATAAGATCTTAAACACAAGCGATTCAGCAGATTAGATTTCCTCCACATCCACAAGTGAGTATGGTACTTTGGCATACAGTTCATATAAGATTCATCTATCTAGATACCATCATATACATCCGGAAAGCTATAATACCAATTTGGAAGAAGCTTCTAATATAAGGTTTGAGAAGAAATTTCTTCCCAATGCTGTGCTTACTGCAAAATGCTCATGGAGTTCATGGTGAAAAACGAACATATAGAAATAGCGAAGTTCATGGGAACACCAGGAAAATGATTCTAATATACAACTCAACAAGAATAATTAAGACCAAAATGAAAATGACAAAGATGACTGTGATTTAAACATTTTAGTTAATACCCCCTAAACCCAGAAAAACCAGGGTGGCTGATCAGCATCACAATAAATTTGTTAATGCAATGAATCAATTGGGCGTTGACAGTAAGAGCAACCTTTCAAATAAGAATCTAAATTTATGGTCTCAGAATGGCAAATTTTGACCTGATTATGAAAATCGTGTAGTCTAGGATCATTTCATCTGCAAAATTAAATTATTATTGATGAAACAAAGCTATGTGAAGCATTCGAAACGTTACACATACTATCCATGCCCAATTCATTAACTGGATAAACAAATTTCTTGTGAATTTCCATAAACCAAGCGGGCTTCTTAGGATTTGTTGGGTATTTACTTGAATTGTTTAAATCGAAGTCAACTTCGTCATCTTCATCTTGTCTTTCCTTATTTTTTGTTGAGTTATAAAAATGAAATTAAATATGACACATTGAATACCTCGGAGAATAAGATCGCAGATGTTCTTACAGGTAAAACCTTTCTCGTAATAAAAAATGTTCACACTAATAAAACTCTAAACCTCTTCATGCGTACAAAAAAGAATAATAATTCATAGCATAATCCCAAAGTCGAGACAAACACCACGGGATCTCAATTAATTGTCTCTTTAGATCTATGCGAGGAGTCTTTGTTAGGTAACTTGCAAAGCTCGGCTTGGGTGCCAACAAAGATGAGACGGTTGAAGTCTTCAGTCGCTAAACTCGCCCGCCAACAGTCTGGCCAATGGGGGAGATGAAGATCTGACAGCGGCGATGAGGAGCCCTTGGATGAGGCTGCCCGCTTCCATGGCTACCAACATGTAGTACCGGGAGGCACTGCCAGAAATGAGCAGTGTATCAATATATATAGTCCTAAATTGTAATCAACATCTTAGAATTTTGCATCTAATTGTGGCTATCTGGGACTTCTCATTCTTCTTCTTACCAAATTGTCGTCTACATCTTCAAATATTTGTTCTACGTTGGTGAGCCCTGGCCACACATGTACAAGAGAATGAGAACCTCTTTAGTTCCATGGTCTGCTGTAATTCTCTTCTTTTAGCAACAAACATGCTGATACAAGAATCAAACGAGGTTTAATTTTCATACTTGTTTAAATTGCCGAACACCATTTTGGTGAGGTTTCACTCCCCTACCCAGCCTAACTGTCGTGCCCGCTGCTCCCATGGAGCAGTCACCTTTTTCTCCTTGGTCAAAGCTGCCTCAGAATGCTCTCTACCCTCTTTGCAAGTTTCAATTGCCGCATTACACTTCTCCACCTCCCTCTGGTACTCGGAAGCTATCCTTTGTACTTCGACATAGGTAAGATTCATATGTTGCGAATGTTCCTCCACGACTGTTTTTTGCAGCTTCAGCTCTTCTCTTAAAAGATCAACAAACTCCTTCTCCATCTCTCCACTGAGCTCAGGATCATTCTTTCTACAGTCTGTAATCATTCACAAGTTTTCTCAGAGTATACAAAATCATATGAAACTATAAAGGAGCAAACTCTAATTCAATATGAAATCATCTACATGGTTTTTCCTCTTACTTTATAATTGGCATCTAGCATTCAGCATGCAAACCGACTCCATTTTCTTCCTACAATTTCATTCAACAGGCTGCTAACACTTTGCGTTGCTCAAAATTAAAGCAGACCAAATTTCATCCATCTAAAGACTATCATATGATGACTTCACCCATAAGATTTTGTCTACCCTAGTTTCCACGCTATACAGTATAGAGTTCTCAGAGCTCGAGAGAATAAAAATAGATGCCCAGCATTAAAATTTACCTGTAATAGAAAGGTTGAGCAGCCCTGTCAAAAGAAAAAAAATTGTCAAAGGCAGCCAACAAATACCAATCAATGGAAAAGAAGAAACTGGGTATGTTGCATTTTTGGAGGCATGTTAACAAAAAATTGAGTTTATACTAAAATAGTAATGAGAAACGGAGCAATTAGTAACTATTACTGTGGCATATGGTGCAGATGAAAGAATGGATGTGAATATGGTGTGATAGACAGTATATAAGCGGCATGTTGAAGAGAAGGATTATTTCAGCATAACAGAGAGAAACCGATGAGTCATTTTATCATGGTTTCAATGTTCAATGTTCAATTTTCAATGAGCATCTTCAAATCCTTACTCAAAATTCATACTCACCGTTAAATACTTCTTAAAGAGGTCACAGGTTCAGTATAAACAGTGTTAAAGTACATTCATTACATATATGGCATCAGCAAATGGCATCACAAGTAAAATTTCAGACTTAAAAATCATGAACTTCATTCCATTTTCCTCATTCCTACCAATTTACAATGCTCACTCTTAATTATTTCTTACAAAGCTCTGCACCTACGTTTACTCACAGGTGCAGCATAAACAATGTTACATACATGGCATCCGAGTCTTAATTATTTCTTAAGGAGCTCGCACCTACTTTTACTCACAGGTGCAGAATAAACTGTGTTACATACATGGCATACGGGTGTCAAATTTCCGTCTCAATAATAATTGCAATAAGTAACAGAAGCAGAATTTCAGACCTATAAACGTAAAAATTTCCTCCAATTTTCTCATTTTTCTAAATTTAAAAAGGTCACTCGTACTCCAAACAGTGGAACAATGATACATTCATGAAAAGGAAACCAATAAAAAGAAGAACTAAGGATATTGACAAAGCTGAAACAGCTTCCAATTAAACAATGAAAAGTTAGACACATCTGTTGTAACAAATCACAAAACAGCTACTCAATAGCCTAAACAACAGCACTAAAGTAAGAATGATATTCGACTTTCCTTATCACTTCCCAATCTACAAAGCTCATTCATAATCCAAACAGTGGAACAGTGACCCATCCATGAAAAGATAACCAAGGAAAAGCAGCAGCATGCGTAGTGACTAAACTGGCAAAGCTAGCTTCCAATTAAACAAGATCTATCACAAAAAAGCACTACTCAACAACCTAAATAGCACCATTAAACTACAAGAACAAAATACAACATGCACAAAAACACAAGCTGCAAAATCAAAAAGGAGATGATTCATCAACAATAGGCATCACGATCAGAGTTTCAGACCTATAAAACCAAGATTTTCATTCAGTTTTTTTTTTTTTACCACTTCCAATCTACAAAGCTCACTCATGCTTCTAAACAATGGAACAAAAGAAAACCAAGGAAAAGCGGCAGCAAGAAAGTCACTAAACTGAAACAGCTTTGGATCAATCAATAGCAGCTCTAAACTAAAGATCCCAACTACAGCACAACCAAAACACAACGCATGAGCAAAACTCAAGTAGCAAAATCAAAACCTCAGATGACTCCCCCATACATACACTCACACACATATCATAGCACTTAATTATTTCCAACAAATCCCCGAGTTGAGAAAAATCCCAACAACAACGAACACAAAATATGAGAAAATAATGCCTAAGAAATAAAATAAAATAAAATCAAAAGAAAAGAGATATAACATGGAAAACCCTTCTTTTATTGAGAGTCAAAAACCACGGGACAACAACGAGCAATTCACTACTTCAATCAAAAATTACAGCCTTCAAATATATAGAGATATACAAGGAGATTACTCACCCAATTTTTACTATTGAGATTACAAGATTTCTCTCTTTCAATACTCTGTATAAGATTAAACTGGTGAACAATATATTTCCCTCTTTTTATCTCTATAGCCTTTTTCTTTTGTCTCTCACATCTTGTCTTGGCCTTTTTTAAAATGAGGTAAATGAGTTTCTATTTATAGAGATGGCTTGAGGCCCTTCATCTCCCATGAAAAAATAAACAGTCACCTTTGTTTGATATCCCAAGATTCCTTTAGTATTCCGAGTGTGACAATGGGGTACATATTATTAATATTCATAATTACAAATATTAACAATCTCCCACTTGGAGTCCAATTGGAACACACCAATCTTGATTCTTCCTCCACTTGTTTGTTGCATAAGTCCTTCACCTACATTTAAATGCAAGTTCACCAAAGTTGACCAAAAACTCAACTTTTGTCCCTCCACCATTGAATAAGAAGGATAGATTTCAATCTCTATCGAAATCTTCTTCATCCTTATCAGCAAATCCCCTCAAGCATATCCTTCGACACATACTAGCTACATGGTCAAACCCTTCTAGTTCGACCCAACCAGCCTCGGCTAGTGGTCCCCTCTCTCGAGGCTTCCAGTAAAGTGCACACACCAAATATTGGCATTGGGGCACTGCTCGGCAACTCGACCCAAATACTGTAATCCCAGTAATTTGCTCGGTCACATCCACGCATCTGTGCTCGCCCACATACCACTACGCAGCTCATCTCGGCACACCCAGTATTCACTGCACGCGACATCAACCTCGCTCTGCCGATATGCACGCTCGTAGCTGTTCAGCCCGGTGTTCGGTCATCACACCCCACAAACTGCAACCTAGAACCTGTACGCCTCTTAAGGTTTCCCCTTGCCGATATACCGACATTCTCGGTATAATTACCGATCATAATGCTAATACAGCTCCATCGAGTACCAGTACTTTGCTTGTTCCAAATCCGAGAACTTGCTAGTACACTTTGGTCACCCGACATGCTCCATGCACCACAGCTTGATCCTTGCCTGCAACTCTAATAAGGATTAATACTGGTAAGTTGTTTCCACCACTTGGATAGCACTGACTATCCGTCGTGAATGTGGGATGATTATGAACAACTGTCAAACCCTAGCCTCATCTCATCCCTCGAACTAGACCTTGTAATAGTTCTCCCCTACTAATGAGACCCGATGTCCTCATCGGAGGGTTAAGTCCTCCACAACACTTCTTGATCTTGCTCTTCAATTGCCACAAGTCCCTATCCTTTTCCCAACTAGCCTCGCTTCTTGGTTCCCTCTTTCCACTTGTTTTGTAGAACCTCCCTTTTTTTGGTGTGAGGCAACTTCACCAACTTCCACGTATAAATCTTCTCCAATGATGACATTTCATCCTTCATTGCCAACTCCCATTTAAGATGAGTTTTGTCACTCATGATTTCATCATAAGACTCCGGTTCTCCTGCATCAGTATACAAACTCCATTTGATCCTTTGAAGTCCTCAGACTGCATGCCTATATTCCAAAATCCTCCCTACCTTTTTCCTAAATTCTTGTCGGACAGCAGGGGGAGCTCCATTCGGACGAACTCTCCTTAAATTAACCAAATCTTCATAGAAAGGTTCGAGAAAACTAACATGAAAAACTGGGTAAAGCTTGTACCCCTGTACCTTCTCCACCTCACAAAGACCATCATACCTTTGCACCAATACCCGATGCACCTCGATATGTCTAATTTTCTCCCAAATCAGTGGCTTGAGCTTCAGGTTTATTTTGTCCCCCATGTTGAATGACAATGCCCTCGAGTCAGCATATTTCTTCATTCTGCTCGTTGCCTCGGCCAGTGAATCCACTGCATCCTGTGCAGCTGAACACCGTACTCCACCTCCCTGTGGAGCAACCTCTAGTGGTATAAGAGGTTGGTAGCCCGTAACAACTTCAAAATGACTAAGACCCATAGGTGAATAACGATGCAGATTATAACAAAACTGCGCCACCGTCAAGAAGTTCCAACCAGTTCCTCTGGCTGGCTATGACGAAATGCCTCAATGCATTCGTCCTCTCAATCTGCCCATCAGACTGAGAATGGTTAGTTGTAACAATGTCGGTCAGGATGACAGTACTCCCACGTTCCTAAAGAAGTATTCGGCAGTAGTCTCGGCTGAGCACCCCTGTGGTATTACTGCAAATACAAGTACTTTAAAAACCGACCCACTAACCTTGCTGACATTCCCTTCACCTTAGGAAATCCGAACACCAAGTCCATTGAGACCGAGCTCCATGGTCTTGAAGGTGTAGGTAGTGGCTACAACAACCCAGCCTCTAAACTTCTCTCCACCTTATCGTGTTGACCCAATAGACAGGATCTGACAAAAACTTCATTATCAGCCTCCATTCTCGGCCAATAATACGCCCTAGACATTAGAATGTGCACCCGGTCCCTACTTGGATGTCTTACCCACTGGGGATCATAGGACTCCTCTCTAAGTTTTCGTCTTAGTCTACCTATAAGGACACATAGCCAACCCCTACTAGCATAGACTAACTCATCATCTACCCAATACATGTGAGTCCAATGCTGACTCTGTCAACCAGCTTCTTGTCCTCGAGATCTGTGTTCGCCAACTCTTTGGCCTGCCCTAGTAGCTCCTGCCACCTTGCCTGTCTCAGAGATTTCTTCTTCATGGTCCTGAAGAATGTGTTAGCTACATTGTCCATGATGACAATGAACTCAGATCTCAACAAGCAAACTTGCCATACTCTTAGACAATGCACCACGGCCTCTTGTTGCAGTATATCGCCCATGGCTCCGTTTGAAGCGTTCATCACCACTCTAAACAGTTGATGTAGTTACTCATATCCTCAATCTGCCCAGTCTTGAAAAGCAAACTATTGATAATTTGTTCCATTAAATTTCTCAATCTTCCCAGTCTTGAAAGTGTCCGTCATAACTCCCACCCAAATCAAGATCTAATTGAATGAAAGTTTCCAAAGACGGTGCCAATTGTTGAAAAAAATCCCCAAAGTTAAAAGATCAACAACAGCTAACACAAGATATGGAAAAATAATGCCTGAGAAATAAAATAAAACAAAAAAATAGAGATATAACGTGAAAACCCTCATTTTATCGAGAGTCAACAACTATGGGACAACAACGAACAATTCACTACTTCAAACAAAAATTACCATAGTAAAAAATATAAAGATGTACAAGAAAATTACTCACTTAATCTATACTAGTGAGATTACAAGATTTCTCTCTCTTAATACTCCGGTGAATAATATATTTCCTTCTTTTTATTTTTATATCTATTTTATTTTCTCTTTCATCTTATTTTGTCTTGTCTAAAGATAGCTTGAGGCCCTTTGTCTCCCCTAAAAAAATAAATAGTCACCTTTATTTGATATCTCAAAATTCTTTTAGTATTTTGAGTGTGACAATAGACTATATATCATTAATATTAATAATTACATTCACACCCCGCACCCACTTTCCCTCAGCAGGATACAGTATAAACTGTGTTAAAATGCATTCATCGTATATATGTCATCAGTAGAAAAAAAAACTTCAGACATATAAAACAAAAAATTTCATTCAATTTTTCCCACTAATTCCCAATCCGCAAAGGCCACTCATGCTCCAAACAGTAAAACAATAATCCATCCATGAAAAGAAACCCAAACGAAAAGCAGCAGCGGGCACAGTTCCAATGAATCAGTGAAAAAAGTTGCACCAACTTCCAAAAAAGGTAACTCAACAACTTAAACACCACCACTTAACTAAAAAAAACCAACACAAGCTGATAGAGCAAAACCCAAGAACCAAAATCAAAACTTGGAACGATTCTTTCACAGAAACACGCGCGCACACACAAGAAATGGTACCTGGGGCAATAGTGAGGAGGGACAGAGGAGTGGGAAGAGGCAGCAATGCCATGTTGGAAGGGCAGGGACTTCTTGAGCTTCCAGTGGAGGGCAGGGGCGGAGACGAAGAGCGCGGAGGCGACGGCGAAGGTGACCAAGCTGCACCTCAACCACGGCCCCGGCGCCGCTCGGGAGGGAGACGACGACGGCGTCATCTCTCGTTTCTCCAATTAAGAAAAATGGCAGATCTGGTCACATCCTTCTTCCACTCCACTCGTAGCCATCCGTATATTACAATTGCAAAGTTAGTTAACAAGGGCGTTGGTTTGTAATAAAAAAAATTATATTAATTTTTTAAAAAAAATTATCACAATTTTCTTAATATTTTTTTAAAAATATCATTTCATAAGTTGCTCTTATATATTGAAGGGGTTATAAAACGTTTAAAAATATAAAATAAGGTTAATCATAATATTTAGGGTTTAGGGTTTAAATTTGCCACTCTATCGACAGTAAAAATCTTCTTTTTTATAAGGCCAATTTCACCCACATTTTTCTTTTTAAAATATTTAATAAAATTACACTAATACCTCCTTTTATATATCCATGTGGAAGGATATGACCTCCTCGTCAAAGAAATCTTTTCTGGCATACCAACATATTTGAACCCTAATTTTTATGAACAAATTCACTTAAATAACAGCTTTTAACAAAGGGGTGATTTTGTAATAAAAAAATTGAATATTAAATTCTTAGAAAAAATTATCACAAATTCTTTTATGTTTTAATTATATATAAAAAAACTGTTTGTCAAGATGCACTTATACGAGAAGCTATGTAACATTTAAAATAAATAAATAAAATGAAACTAATCGGATTTTTCATTTTCATGATTGTTTACTTCAATAAAATGAGACTAATCCTATATATAGATTTGCACAATATAGGATGCAATTTGAGTTTCCTTTTTTCTGTTATTTTTCTTTTGCAAAAGGAAAATTGACAAGAAACCGGGAAAGTTAATGCCAACGATATTTAGTGTTTCTTTCATCACTTTTATTTCAATTTTATATACGCTAGCCAATAAAATTTGGATTGGCTGAATTTTTAAAGATATCTATATCAGAAAACTTATTTTTGAAGAACAAATAGCTTGATTGTTTGCTAAATTATAAAGATATGTATGCCATTATTTGATTTGCTTGATTTAAATTTTCTTTCTTTTTTTTGTTGAGATCTGATTGGATACATATTTTGGAATTAAAGAAATGTCGATTGTTGGTAGTCCTACTACTATTAATAAGGCTGATTCAGCAACTTTAATTTATTAATCTTTTTAGAATTTAAGAAAAATAATTATTTTTCACGTAATTATTGTTGGTTTGCATAATAACGATATTACGATGTTAAGACCAAATGATTGTTTTTTGCATTTATTATTATGTACCATATGAATTAAGACAAATAACAAAATTGCCACTCCTTTTATTAATTTTATTAGGCTAGCTCCTTAGCAATCTAGAAAATTTGATTTGCCTGAGATTAAATATATTATGTTTTACTAGTCGCGCCAAATTAATTGTTGCGTGATCAATCTTCTATCTCGATTCGTATCATAGACTTTAGAATTGTAGTTTTGTTACTTAAATTGAAAAGAAAGGGATGCTCAAAGAACTCTGATAAAAACAAAATTCACTAAGGATAAGCTAGGTCTAAATAATTTGGGAGTTGCAAAATAAATTGCCGATAAAAAGATATAAAAATGAAACAAAAGAACTAAAAATCTGTAAACTGTAACAATTGTATTTTAAATGATTAATGATGATTATTATAATTTATGGTCTCCATTTTTATCAACGACTCATTTACGATCATTTCTCGTATATCTCGGATGTTTGGATGTTTGAATTTATAAGTGTTGCCCTATAAAAAAATATTACTTTAACCAAATTGGCTACATAATTTTATCCTTGTCGCTTGCAAATTTTAAACTTTAACATTTAACCTTTCATAACGACTTGCTACAATAGACTTGTGATCGAAGCTTAATTGAGCTTTGAATAGCCTCAACAAAAGCGGGATATAAGCTCAAACTACAAGCGAGCCAATCCGCTCTTAAACCCCATTAGCCCGGCTCGGGAACGATCCCAATCCCTAGGTAAAAATATTTTATATCCATGGGCTGGTATAAGCCCCATAACAGCCCATGGGCTTTGAGACTATCTCACCTTGATAAAAATCCCAAGGGACAAGAAAACCTCTAAAACATTATCCCTTCTTCCTCTACCAATCTCCCCTCCTTTATCTCCTCCTTGACCTAGAAGAAATTTTAATATATAATTGATCCAAAATTTTATTTTGTACATAAAATATTTAGTTTTGAGTTGAGCCAACTTAGAAGCCCATACTAGTTTCATTTGACTTCGAGTGCAATTTCAAATGGAATTTTTCTCAAGCCAAATTTTGAATCGAAATTTTCTTGAAACGAATTAATTTTTCTCTCAATTTGAACTTAATTGAGCTTTCAAGGGCCCTACCTCTAAAGGAGCATAAGCTCGGATTATGAGCAAGCCACTCCCCTCTCTAGCATGAACTAGCACATCTCAATTGACTCCCAATCCCCAAATAAATAGATTTTATATCAATTGATTGGTATAAGCTCTACAACGAGTGTTGTGAGAATCAATTTGAATCAAACTAATTTAGTTAATTCAACTTGACTTCATTGGAATCCAAGTCAAAAAGAATATGTATATGTATATATATATATATATATATATATATATATATATATAATGAGGCCAGGTTTGTTGTGCTGCAGCACAGCCATGTTGGTTGTGCTTGATTTTTTATAGAATGGTTGCTTAAAAATCAGGCACGATGGTGTTTTGCCTCAATTAGCACAACCACCTCGGCCCCGGACATGGACATCCCCCCAACGACGGTCATCGACTCCGACCCCGACCCCTCAGCCCCCCTCTATGCCCTCGACGTCCGCCTCCTCGTCGACCACGTCCGCTTCTGCATCCTCTCCCTCCCCCACCGATGCCATCGCCGCCAAGGTCGACACCCTCCTCAGCCTCGTCTCCCCTAGCGGTGACAGCGATATCCTTGCGATCGTCAACGAGATTCGGGCCAAGAGTCGAGAGCACGCAGAGAAGAAGGAGGCACTCCAGTGCGTGTAGGCGGTGGCGGATCTGGTCCGGCAGTTGGGGACAGTGAGGAGGGGTTGTGGAGTGGGAAGGTGGGATTTCTATTGTTCGTTTTACAATATGTGCTATCCATTCAACTACTCAACTGATGCATTGCAACTATAAGTATGGTACTTTTTGAGAGAGAACTGGTTTTGGCATTGCTTATATGACATTATAGTTTGTATTTAATTTATCTAACTAAGTGCTTGTTCTATTTTGAGGCTTCAGTTCTGTGTGAATTTTTAGATTTTTTTTTGTTTTCTAGTTATACTGAATGCAATATTAGGATTTTAAAAGTTAGTGCTTCATTTAATTTATTTGACTGATTAAATTGAATGAAGATATTAATAGCAATCTCTTTCTTGTTGTAATTAAAGGTGGAGATGGTTTTCTTTGAAGACATGCTCGTTGCTCTTGAGAAGTGGCACTCTATAGGAATCAATGTGAGCCCATCCAATCTAATTAAATGTCATTTCAATTATGGTAATTTTGTGACAAGTTAGCATCTCTAAAATACAACAACCTTCCAATGTCTTAAGGCAATATATACAATCACTAAGCTTGTTCCTAGAATGCTTTCCAATTAGCTCGCTGAACTTTAATGACAACAGGTATATATATGCTCCAGTGTAACCAAGGAGCTCAAAGATTGATATTCAGACACTACCTTACAGAGACCTGAGGAAATACTTGTGCGGATTTTTTGACACCAAAGTTGAGTGAGATCACAATGCATTTGGCGAAAAATATAGTTCTAATGCTAGAATTAGAAAAAGGTTGTCTAGTTGACAAAACAGATGTATTTTTCCTTGGTTTTTAATTTGTTCTAGTTTTAAATTTAGTTGGGTTATGAATGAATACCATCAGCTTATGTTTTTCAATGAATTAAACTGTTATGGATCTTTAGCTCAAAAATTGGTATAACACTCAAGAAATTCTTGAGAAATGGTGGTTCAAATCCATCAAGATCTTACTAAGTCAATATTTGATGAAAATTTAAGATGTTGTAATTGTGTAAAGACAAAAAAATTATCATCATCATTCAATAACATTACAGAAGATTGCAATCCACCAAATTTGATCTTGTGTACAAAGTCCTAGCTTCAACCCCAAGAAGAGAGTATCCACATAGCACAGGCTTAGAATTCAAAGTATGAAAGTCCTCTTGTTCCTCGTCAAATCTACAAGTTTGTAATGCTCTATCACACTGCCTCACAAAATCTGCTAGTGGGGTTTGTGAATGCACAAATCCATCCAAAAACGAGCTTATACTCTTGCTTCTTTAGCTTGAAGTCATACCTGTAAAGAAATTATCCCTCATGTATATAGATATCTAATGGTGTCTAACATCATACATGGAGGACAACCAACTTTCTTTATCCAAATTATATTTTTCTTTTATAATCTTTCATTTCTCCTCAAATTTAGTGATTGTATCACTTCTATATATCCAATCATTATATTCTTTCTCAAATTCACTATAGTTGGACTTCAAATGTTTTAGATGAATCATGACATTATTATATATGTGCCATGAGCAAAACTTGTGATGGGTTCTCAAAAAATAGTTGCAAAAGCCTTTTGCATTGCACAATGATATGTGATAATCGAAGTAGGTGCTTTTCCCCTACATGCATTTTAATCATGTCTTAAACAACCAAGTGAATGTTGCCTTTATCTCATTAGCAAGTAAAGCACAACCAAAAAGTGTAGATTGCCTATGGTGATTAATACCTGTGAATGGAGCAAACGGCATAGAGAATGCATTGTATTATAAGGTACATCAAACACCATCACATCACCAAAGTTCAAGTAAGATACCCTTGATCTCCCATTGGCCCAAAAAATATTTTGGGTCATTCCATTCTTATCTAATTCAATTTCAAAAGAAGTCATTGTCTTTCACATTTTTCTCTTGAAAGTACTTGATAACACTTAAGCATTGTTGTCCACATCATTCTTGTGGGTGCTTTTCTGATGGCTGATTTAAGATTGACGCGTCACTCTGACTATGTTGACACTATTGGAAGTTGCATTCGAAACTTTAGAGATGGCTGATGGTCTCATTCCTGTTTGATGCAGTGAATCAATCATATTCTTGAATGATTCAAATAGATGATTATGAGACCGAGACTTTCTAACTTTGGTTGGAGTTGAGGAGTTATGACTATAAATGTCCAAAAATCCTCTACTTTCCACACCCCACAATTGCTTAGAATTATCCTCATATAAGCTTTGTAACCTTTTCTAGTCTCTCTACGCCTTTTAACATCTCTCCACATCTTCCTCTTGTCATTCATATCTTTTTTACCTTCTTTCGAATTAACAAATTTTTGAGATATGATACAGTTCATCTTTCTCGAACGATAAAACCCACCCTTTTGAATGCCAAACCCTTGTCTTCTTGCATACTGATTGTAAAAATCATATGCAACTTTTTCTAAAGAGAATTCTATGCCCAAACAAGGGGTCATATTTTCAAACCATTTGGATATTTTTACAGCTTCACCTTCACCTTCTATTTTGTCAAAATCTTCACTATTATTGTCAAATTCTTCATTTTCCTCACAATCTTCTTCTGTAATCTACATTCCATGTTGAGTCAACCACAAATCGTTTATCTAATCTTCATGGAATTACTGGTATTCCTCCTGTCAGCATTTCTAATGCTGCTATTTTCTTCCATCAGATATACAAAATAGGCGAACTCTAGGATTCCCTTGCCAGCGTCCGACTATTTCACAACGGTTTGCTCTCCTTCAAAGCCATTGATATTGCCGTATCAATATGCTCCTGCATATCCTCCAGATGATTCACCACTGCCTGCTCAACCCAAAAAAAATCAAATATTGATTGAAAACCCATCAATCAAATTAAAAACACAGAGGATCAAAACATCATGATGGTCTAGAAGAACCGGACCACCTGTGAGGAGTCCAGCAACTGGTTGGTTCTAGAGTCGTTGGAGTTGGGACCTCCGATGATGCAAATGTCCAGGAGGTTCTGGCTACATGCGCCGGCAATGGTGTTCATTGAGATGCCTCTTGCTCTTGTGTACCCCTAGGTGGTGTAGCCTGCGTTGAGCTTGTTCCTATAGCCGATTAGGTTGAGCTCCGGCTTAGCTACGAAATGGTCCGATAGTATGGGGTTGAAGTAGCAGGCGGGAAAAGAGGAAGTAGGAAATAGAGGAACTGTGGTCTGCGACCTCAAAAAAGCTGCAGCGTAGCCAACTTAGCCGGCGTCGGCGGCATTGATCGATCGAGCCGATGCCAATGGTGGACTCGCCGGCGACCGCCTCCTCACCGGACTCCCAAGCCAACACCTCCCGTCTTCATCCCACTGGCCGTGTTGCGCAGCATCTTGGGAGAAACAAAGTATATGAAACAGCCCAGCTCCTTTACTTCTTCATCGTCACAGCTTACACCGGCACTGGACTCCGCGACCACCTCCTCACCAAACTCCCATGTCGACGCTTCCCACCTTCATCCCACCGACCATTCTACGCAGCATCCCGAGAGAAACAGAGTGTGCAAAATCAAGTGTACCAACCATGGTTGTATAAATCGGAATCGGAATCGGAATCGGTTTTTGAAGGAGTCAGATTCGGAATCGGCTAAATCGGACAGGAATCGGTTCAGTTGAATTGGTCTGAATAGGTCTAAATCGGTCATATATAATAATTTGACAACTCATAATATAAATATATAAAAATTAGATATTGATGTCATTTTGATATTATTGTGTGTATTATATTTTATGATATTTTTTAAGATTTTTTTTGAATTATTTAGAGTTAGTTATTATTTTTGACTCGAGTCGGATACGAGTCAAGTTTTAATTACGAGAATGCCACTGAGTGTTATTTCTTTCCCTCGCCCTTTCTCTCCCGCATCCGCCCTCCTTCCCTGTCGCCGCCGTCGCTGCCGCCGCCACCGCTGCCACGCCCCCTCCCCCCAGACCCGCCCCGCCCCGCCTCACCTTGCGCCCGCCGCACCCCGCTCCCCTGCCAGCCCCACCTTGTCCCTCCCTGCCGCCGTAGTTGCAACCGCGCTCCGCCCCCTGTGCCCGGAATCGCCTGATTTGGGCCGATTCCGAATTGGCTCAAATTGGTCGGAATCGGCGATTCATGCAACCCAGGTACCAACGACTCCCGCCTTCTTCACCTAGTGCTATACTCCGCTTCCCGCATCCCCAATGGACTCCCATGCCAACGCCTCCCACCTTCATCCTGCCGACGCAATTATTGTGAGACAATAATTGGGCGGGAAGAATCACCTAGCCGTGTTGGGCGGCGTTGCGGGAGAAACAGAGCACAACCAACATGGTTTTGGGCAAGAGTTATTTTCCGGTTGTTGGATAGAATCCAACGGCTATAAAAAAAATTAAGCACAACTAACATGGCTGTGCTGCAGCACAACAACCTTATTTTGTGTATATATATATTGAATAGCTAAAATCGATCTTTGAATTGCTTAAACAAAGTTTACGAAAATTTTATATATTAACGAATCATCACTCTTACCGATTAACGAATCATATAATAAATAATTACCGAATCATCACTCTTCCCAAATTTTATATATTTTAATATTTTGACAACTATATAATTGATATAAAGATATAATACATTTATAAAAAAATTCAACATAAATTTTCTTAGAGTGTGTTGACTTTAAAGTGTCTAAATCTGCCTTAACAAAATTTGATGTTACGAAAAATATATAATTTGACAAAATAATTTATTAAAATATTATTATTTATTTTAATATTATAATAAACTAATTTCCATACAAACATGTATACACCATTTTATAATATTGTTCATAGCCCATGGGCTTAGAGGCCATTTCATTTCCTTTCTCTCTTCTACCAACCTCCATGTCTCAGCTCTCTCTCTTCTAGCTTCTTCCCCGAGCCACCCACACTACCTTCAAATGCCCGCAACACCCAACTTCCTCCTATCCCAATGGCGGGCAAAGCCATGGAAGTTGTGAAAGGCTTGGACTTGGAGTGGTACATGGTTCCTATCCTGGTTCCAGCCCAAGAACGGCGTCGACACCCGCGCCACCTACACCCTCAACCCGGACGGCACCGTCGAGGTCCTCATCGAAGGCATGCCCCAAGAACGGCGTCAACACCCGCGCCACCTACACCCTCAACCCGGACGGCACCATCGAGGTCCTCATCGAAGGCACGGCGTACGAAGCCGACCCGTGCACCGACGAGGCCAAGCTCAAGGTCAGGTTCTACGTGCCTCCCTTCCTGCAGTGATTACTGGGTTCTCGCTCTCGATGGTGATTACCAGTTTGCTCTGATTGGCCAGCCCGGTCGTCTGTACCTTTGGGTATTTTTATTTCCAATGTGTTTTTATTTATATTTTTTCCAAGCCATGCCATGCTAATGTTATGGTGCTATATACATCCTCCTGTCTTTGTTATCTTTATCTTCTTAAATAAATATATCTTTGGAAAAAAATTTTATTTATGGAAATGGGATACAATTTAGTTTGCAGTATCTTACCTCAACTCATGATATTTTGCCAATAATGCCAGACATCTCATTGAAATTAGAAACCCGGTTAATTAGACACCTATTCTTATTAATAAAAGGGATGTTGTGATGGTGATTAAAAGTAGGATATTTAGCCAATAAAAACACAATAAATTAGATCAATGACAGCCCGTGTAAAACTTGCGATTTGAGTCAAGGTTTTATATTCATAACCGATCAGTTCGATCATTATTTTTGAGTCGGGTATGTTTCAGAATACGTGTATTGAGCTGACACCGATCGAATGTATGAGCTACGAAGATTATACGTACCTAAGTATATGATGATAACGTTATGAATACAGGAAAAAAGAACGAGTTATCAAAATATATGAGAATATGCTAATTATTATTTTCATTTTTATATATAGTAGATCGTAGAATTAGTTTTAGGTCATTTATCACGTTAGGACGCGTTACAGGCAATTTGGGTGGGTTGTTAGTCATATAGCATGTCATTATGATATTGTGAGTGTTTGTTTTATTTTATGAGATTTTTCCCGATTCTTTTGGATTTTTTAGGATTTCTTGCGACATAGTTATTATTCTTGACTCGAGCTGGATATGAGTCAAATCTTATTTATGAGTTTGCCACCGAGCCCTTTCTTTTCCCCATGACGCCTTCTTCCCCAAACCTTGATTGCCGCCCCTTTCCTTGTCGTCGTCGCCGCCGTTGTCGACGTCGGCTTGCCGCTGATCGTCACCGCTAGGCTCTGCAGCGGCAGTGCCGTGATGCCCCGAGCCACCCGACCGTCGCCCAACCTCGCACTGACACCGGAATCGCCGCGCCTAGCGATGGGCTCGCGTCATCAATTTCGCCGCTGACGACCATCGCCACCACGATCGAGTGGTCGCCTTGACACCCTCGACCCTTTAGTGACCTTCCCTCACCAAATCGGAACCCATCACCGCCTAGGCCGGCTATATTTCTTCACCCATAGCCGCCGCTTCTGTTTTTGCCCTTTTCCGGCCAGGCTGCCACCTCTATCGATCACATCAACGTCGTAGACGTGTCAGGCTCACTGAGCCGGTCCAATGGTACTCAATACCCCTGCTACTCTGCTAGTAGATGTAGCCAAAAAATTGCAGGAAAGTTGCTGGAAAACCACTGAAACAGTCGAAAAATTGCTAGAACCCACCGGAAAACTAGATTCGCTAAAATTCGCCGAATATTTTGCAGAGCTCATCCAGTCGAACCTGATCGAACTTCGGACGCCGATGAGCGCCGAATTCGAGTTCCGAGACACACGACAAAACCCTAGCCGTCGCCGATTGTCGACGACGAGAGGTATAATTACCTCCGAGTTAATTATTTAAAATTAATGATTGTTAGCACAATATGATAGGATTGATTGATTGCCATGATAAAAGTCTGAGCGTGAAAGAAGTAATAATATGCATGATTTGATTGGTAATGGATAAATGTTGGTGATCTAATTAGGTGAATTAACCCGAGCATGCTAATTGACTATAACGTAACTTAGAAAAATATAATAAAATCAGTGTGAATAGAATTATCTAGGGATATTTTGTTGATGATTATTTAATGTATGATGATTGTGTTGTGTGTGATGTTCATTGAGTTTGATGCATCATTTAGTTAGCGGGCGTTAGCTTTTAGATTTGATGTGTAGGTATGGAGTAGGAGCTCGCCGCTTAGGCGCGATGACACACTTGGAGCTTCTACCAGGTCCGTTTAGGACTCGTCTCTATTTTATTCTCTACTCTATTGTATGTTTGTTTTAATGCTTGTAGGATAGGTTAAGTGGCGTTTTATCGGATCCCACTTAACTTGGGCCATTTAGCTGAACAGTTTTCCGGATTAATAAACCCTCAAGGATGAGATCCCTCGAAGATGATTTCAAAAACATGATCCACCACAAGTTGCCTTCGGGCCTATTATATAAATCCCTTCCCAGGCCTATATATATGTAATTTTATCGAGTTTTCTGTGAGACGAGAGATGGAGAAACCGACTGCACGTACCATGAGCGGATGCCGTGACAGTCAAAGCGGGCTCTGGATTAGTGAGCGGACTGTTCCATTCCTGAGGGATCCTGACAACTCCGCATTTGAGTTCCTCACACCCAGAGAACATGGAGGTTTACGGGTACTGTTAAGTACAGTGCATGTCCAGACTTGTGGTTCAAAGGGTACTAAAGGCAACTGCCTGAGAGTACTCGGCCTTTGTGCTCAAGGCCAGGAGAATTATGGAGGTAAGGAGAGGGCTTAGGATATGCATGTAGTCCCGATGGACTAGAGAAAAAGAAATGAGAAAAATGCCGAGAGAGGCATCAGTAAAACAGACAGTTCGGGATGCTACCAGGTCTGCAGCCCAGTGGCTCCTCAGTAGGTGCCCTTCAGAGTGTTCACGAGGAGTATACGATTATTTTCTTTCATATGAGAGTTTGCTCTCATAGCCAGTTTGTTATAGTTATATTTTGGACCAGTAACGCTTGTTACTAACGTTTTTCTTTATATATATGTAGGCGAGGATTAAATACTGTATATGCCGGCTTAGATGGGGGAGCAGTGAGGTCTTTTGCACACACATGTTAGATGATTAAATGTTTAATATTTGTTTATATGTTATTATATTGAGAATGATATGATTAAATGCTAAGACATGGTTATATGATGTAATTGGATGCTAATACATGATGACATGAGATGAAATGTGAATAGATTGCACAGGTGGGTTGAGACACAAGTTTCAGAATGAGTATACAGTAGATTAAATTCTGTGTGAATGAAATTGTTGATATATTCATATATGTTTATATATATATTATTTTGATAGGGTGGCCCCTAATTGCACTTTTAGGGTAAACTTTGTCCGTTTTATTTCAGAATTTTTATTGACTTTTATCGTAATTGTATTGGTGTGTAAATTAGTTTGCATGTCATATATGTAATATCATGTTGGGATTCTGTACATTCATCCATGGATGACGAGTCGTATCTTCATCTTAAGACGCCAAGATTAGATCTGCACGAGTTGAATTCGGGTTAGCCGACCTAACCAGGGCTTGTAATATGCCGGTTTGGTTCATGAGCATGAACCAGATTTGGGGTGTTACATTCTAAATTCAGAGTCTTTCTCACGACTAGTTTTAAACATGACTAGGATGACTTTAAAAGTTTTGTTACGTATGTATTATGATTCAAATTAGTGTATGATCTGTTATTTGGAAAATACGTCTCTATTATTATACATTTTATGTTGTGCTATTATCTATTATACCTTAATTTGGGATGTGTTACCAATAATGCAGGTCAATTGGATAGATATTTGTATGAAATAAATATAATTAGTATGATCTTCAAACCTTTGTTAGGACTCTTAACACTTCTATGTGCTGTGTTCTCATTATCATCTACATTATATCTACATTATAGTATGCTCTGTTATTTGTTATTTGAATGACGCATGTATTATCATATGTAGAGTTAGACTCCTCTCAAATCTATATCTTCTTTTTCTTGCTATTAGATGCAATTAAGGTTTGCAATATCTGGACATTCTACCACTTATATCTTTAAGCTGATGCCATAGAGCGATATCTATATCAACTCAATTTGTTGCCAATTAGAGGATGATCATCTAACCTTTGTTCCCCACTCCCGCTTTTATGTATTATGGTTCACCTTAGTGCCTATATTTCTTGGTTGCAATTCTTCTTTCTCCTCCAACCTTTATCTGTTATACCGGGCTGGGTAGGCGTTTTCTAGGTTGCAATTCATGTCTATTATGTAAATTATTATTATAGTATGATGTCGTGCTTAAATTATAAAAATACATTAGCATACGTGTTATGTTGTGTTATTATCTTTGGTTTAACTAAAAATTCTAATCTAATGTACATAATTTTTTTACTTTATCATATGCAAATGTTTGAGTAATTCAAAAGAATTTTCAGATATGTTCGACGAATTTTTGACATGTTTCAGATATGTTAGGCTCCTACATTGTCTAAAAGAAGATCGCTATCCGACCATGGATGCAACTGATTTACTTTGGTGTCGGTGTGAGCAGATACTGTGCAGGCAGACCCATCTTGATGAAGAGATATGCCACCAACTGGAGGAGAGGCGAGGGAGCTGGGCTACGATGTGAGCATACTTCACAAGACGCCGCAGGCAGATCCACCACCGGAGGCGGCCAAGTCGTCTACGAGATACCAAGGTTCGAATCCTTATTGGCCTTTGAGCTTGCTTTTCGTCTTTTGATTTCCGTAGGTCTACATTTTGTTGACCAGTTTCTTTCACATTTTGATTTCCGTAGGTCTACATTTTGTTGACCAGTTTCTTTCACATTTTGGCTAGCAGCCGGCCTCACCATGGATTTGTTGTCGTCCCTAATGTTTGCTAATTGAGCGAGCCAGCTAGTGAATATTAAATGTTTGGCTCGGCTTGATTCGACTCGAAACTCGATATTTAAATGTTTGAGCTCGAACTCGACTCAAACTCGAATTTTACGAGCCGAGCTTTAGCAAGGTCATGTTCGACTCGACTCAACTCGGTTATAACTCAAACTCGACTCGATAAAATAATATAATAATATAGTTTTATATTTTATTTTATTTATATTTATTTATTATATATATACATAATATAATAACAAAGAAGTGAGATAGTTGAGATGGTAAGTATTCAAGTTGATGACCTCAAGGTTGTGGGTTCAATTCACATTGATTACATTTTTTAAGTGGGGGACTTTTGACTTTTAATCGAGCCAGTTTCGAGCTCGCGAACGAGCTAGGTTTGAGCTCGGGAAAATTAAACAGTTTAAGTGTATTCGAGCACGAGTCGAGTTCGAACACATAAAAGATATTCAAGTCGAACTCGAGCATGTATGTTCAAAACTCGTTCGATCTCGAGTCGAGTTCGAACGAGTTTTGAACTATTCGAGCCGAGTTCGAACACAAATTGAGCTCAACTCGCTTGCTCGATTAGCACCCCTAGATGGTTGCTCTGAGCTTGATAGCTCATTTTTATAGACGGTATCTTTGGAGTGGGCTGAGCCTCGGTGATTATGCAGCTTGCCTTCAGCCCAAGCACATGGCCCATCTATGAAGAGCTCAAACACCTTTGATTTTCAGGTTGATTAGGGCAAAGCCGGGTTGCAAAAATCGGCCTATTTAAATCGGATAAGTGACGATCCACATCAAAAAAATATATAAATCGGTTTTTGGCTCGAATTGGTTCGTGAATCAGCCGATTCGAACCGATTCCAAGAATCGGCTCAAATCCGTTCAAATTGGCCGATTCCGAACGGCGGCTAGGAGGCGGCGGGGCGGCAAAGGGTGACCGGGGAGCCTAGGGAGCAATGGCGGCAGGGGAGGACGAGGAGGTGATGGGGCGACAAGGGACGCGGCGAGGGCGGTGATGGCGGCGGATGCGGCCAAGCGGGGGCGAGGGCGAGGGCGAGGGGGAGGGGGGGGGAGCGATAGGGGATAGGGCAACAAGGCGGCAAGGTGGCAGGCGGCGAGGGGGTGTGCGGCGACAAGGCGGCGAGGGAGGCAAGGGCGGCGGCGGCGATTGGGGGAGGGAAAATGGGCGGCATCGAGGAGAGAAGAGGGGGATGAAATAGCAGTGGTATTTTTGTAATAAAAAGTTAACTCGACTCCAACTCAAATAAAAAATAATAACTAAATACAAATAATTCAAAAAAATCCAAAAAATATGGAAAAATATCATAAAATATAATAAATAGTATAACATCAAAATGACATCAAAATGACATTTTATAATTAATAACTTATAATTTTGACTAAGTTGAAATTTTTGTATCAGACCGATTTGAACCGATTCAACTGAACCGATTCTTGATCGATTTAGACCAATTCGATCTGATTTAGTGATTCCCTCGAAAACCGATTCTGATTTTATTTTTGCAACTATGGGGCAAAGTTTTAAATACTTAATAGATCGTCTCACTATATTTACATAAATATTTGATTTGATTTGATAGATCTAGGTACAAATAGATTCTAAAGTTATAAATAAAATGTTTTATCAAGAAAATTTAAAAAAACTTTGTGTGATTAATATTTAATTGAATATTGTTTAAAATATCATGGTTTTCAATAAAAATAATGGAGTTTGAGAAAATTTCAAATTAAAAATCCAGATACAAATTGAAAATGGGATAAAGGCCTATATGGGTGGGACTGGTACGATATTTAAATTTTTAGATTAAGGGTTCAAGTCAAAATTTTCACAGCTAAACTTGACTGAAAACTATTAATTATATATTAATTTGTTTCTAAATTTTCATTCTAAGATAATCCAGCCAGTGAAAATCTAAGTATTCTTCGGTTTGAACTCACCTCATTTGTCTTTCTCTGCTTGTATTTATATTTCATTTAAATTGTTACAGGATCATATTTTTATTATTTTATATCACATTCCATTTATTGAATAATTTTTTTCATTTTTAAAAAATGAATTCTTTAGTGATTTTTATGATTAATTTATTTGTGATTAATGCATCAAACATTCTAATCTCATGGGATGGACAGGCACTGCTCGACTAATTATATATACGCTTAAAAATCATATTCAAGTTAAAATTTCATTAAAAAAATGCACATCACATTGCACTCTAATTTTAGAATTCTAGATATTAGGATGCAACTGAACCGATTGCATCCATTTTATAATAGATAGCCTCCTTTGGGTGGGCCTTCTCCACTCGTCTGCAGCTTGTCTTCTTTTTCACAGTTTTTATTCTTTGTTTTACAAGACAAAAATACATGATGGAGAAGTTTTAAACATGGGTTTTCATTACATTTCTTGCGTGTGGCACTGTGATCCACATCAACCAACTCCCAGGATGCACTGAAACGAAAGATGAATGAATAGCATTACATAACTGAATTAGTATACTGAAACAAGTCATCCACAAGTTCACATAAACCACAATGAGGATCTAATTTGAAAAAAATAGTTACTGCTGTCAGTTTAAATGTAAAAACCAAAATTGTCGACACAGTTCTTAAAATTTTCAAACAGATCCATCGTTTACATCTGAACTATTTATGTATGTATACAAGTTACTGCATGTTAAAACCTCATCAAACACCATTATGTCAGGAAGAACCAATGCCCTATCTCCTTACCAGCCAAAATATCAGCTTTGCATCTCATACAACCAAAACTTCATCCGGAAGCTGACATCTCTTCCCCGGTGGTCCTTAGCGGAAAAAATTACATAAAAGTTTCCCTCAATTCCTCTTACTTTCCCAATGGTTGAAGCTGTACCTCCATATGACCTGAAGGGTGGGAGTTCTCACCCCTGGGCGTTTGCAGAAGATCAATAGAATCATCTTCTTCAGTGTTACCCAATATCCAATTGCCTCTTCCTAGGCTTCTATCTCTACGTTTCTGTTTGATTTCACAGTATTCCAAGTATGCAACTAACAAAGCACCTAATGCAAACCATGTTACCAACGCCCAAATAAGCCTTCGGACATCCTCCCCACCATACCTTTCTCCTAAATGCTTCAGTCCAGTTATAAGTGCAGCAATTCCTATAATAATTCCACATCTTCCAGATATGGCATGTACGTATTCCCACAGCACTCTTCTTGAAGAGCTCTCCACGGTACCATTTGTTGGTTTTGCAGGACGCAGGTAGCCATTAATTGCCTGCAGACATGCTAATACCATAGCAATTATGCCAAACTTGACATGCGTGGAATGAAGGGAGAAACCTCTGAGCTCGGCTGCAGCAAAGAGAACTCCAAGCAAGGATATAGCTAGTCCTGAATACTGCAAATAAACATGAGTTTGAAACCACCAATCTCCCTTAACATGTTTCAAATACCTTGCTGCCAGTATTCCCCCAGGAAGGAGAATTCCCCAAGACACATACATCATAAACCCATGGACGGCAAGTACAGGTCGTAGATCCTGATCAGCCTCTGCAGATCCACGCATAAGCATAACTCGAACAGGACGGCTGCTCGTAGCTGAGTGCATATTTCTCTCAGTCAGGCGATCCTCAGACCACTTTGCCCCCATTGCCCATACTACTCTCAGAGGGGTGGTTGGATCAATCTTATTATTGCATTCGATGCTTCCCTTGTCACATGGAAGCTCAAATGAACGTGTGAACTCAAATGTAATAATTCCATCTTCTACTTTGCATCTGACATAAGTTAAATTCTCGTGCGTCCTGTGAATACTAGCTGCATCCTGTCCATCAATCCAGTAGGTATTAACACGTCCTATGCCCGTATCATCGATCCAACCAACATAAACAAAACTATTAACCATGCCACCTCCAAAACCAATAGCCAGATAGCCACTCTTCTTCTCAGCTCGTGCTGCAATCGATATTGAATCATCGTATAATGTCCAGAAAAAATTGACCTGTTGATCATCCAGAACCACATTATTGCTGTACATATCTGAGAGCCCGCCATCAACCACCAGCACTTTCCACCCCATTTTCGGCTCAAACAGAGAATGGTAGTAAACTTGATCAGGCGTGTTCCGATTCGGCAGCCAAACCAGCTCCGTCGGACTGGCCGGAACTCCCTCAGATCCAGGCCCTCCAGCATAAATAACCTCCGACGAATTCCTCAAAGTTGCATTCCCACCAACCCGGTCAGAAGTGACATACAGTGCCACATCATGACCAGCCTGAATGGAGAACTTCACAGGGACGCCCCTCTCCACCTTCAAAACAGGAGCCTCCTTCTTGTTTACATACAACACCTTCCCAGGGTTGGGAGGGTTCGGATAGTGCAGTGCCGGACCACTGCCCACCACCAACGGCGTCTTCCCATCCGCGAAAATGACATCCTGATCCTCCCTATCCGCAGCTTCCAAAGGACCTACACATTCATCCACCACCTCCGAAACATTAAGATCAAAGTAACCATAACTCACAAACCTAGGCCCTCCATGGTTTTGTGGAAGATAGTAAGGCCTCAGAGTATCCGGAGGCCTGATCAACCCCAACGCCCACACAACAGTCATATTAGCATCCTTGTCAACAACAATGTCGTACTTGTCATCGACACTATCCAACCCTCTCTGGTACCTGATAAACGAGACCCCATCCTTCCTGTGCCCATACACCAACCGAGTGTTGTTCACCAATCCAACAGGATCAGACCCCTCGTACATACTATCCGGGCAAACCCCTTCCACAATTCCGTCCTGGCTCAACAAACACTCGCTATACTTTGTGATGAAGTAGTCATCCGCAAAAGGGATGCTTTCCTCGGTGAAACCCGCGACTGTAACATCTGAATGCAGCATATACGAAGAAGAAGAAGACGAAGAACCTGGTTTTGCCCAACCAAAGGCCATGTACGACTGCAACGAAACTGCCGCCTCAAGCCCTATCTCAATGCTTCCATGGCCGTCGTCGGCGACGCCGCCGGCGTACAACGTCCACCGAAGGCGAAAGTTCGGGGCCAAAAGCTTACAGCTGTCGAACATGGTGGGCTGCTGGTAGCCGATATTGCTTGCAGCAGGGGAAGGGGAGGGGGAAGGGGCGGGATTGGGGGGAATGCCGACGACGACATGGCCGAAATCGGAGAAGGTGGGCTTGTCCCAGACGGCGATGACCCGGATCTGATCCCAGGTGAGGTTCGGCTTCAAGAAGACGGTGAAGGTTTCGTTTTTGAAGGTGCGGTTGAGGGGCTGGTCGGAGATCTCGAACCCCGCCGTCAGGTTCTCGAAGTCGTCGCCGGCCGCGCCCCACCACCGGACGTCAGCGCCGGCGATCATGTCGAAGCCGGAGACGGCGAAGGAGCAGCCGTCGAGGAGCCGGACGACGCCCCGCAGCTGATGCTGCACCATCGCCATGCCCGACTCGAACCCGACCATGGAGCTGCTACGGGAGCAGCCCCGCCTGGGACCGTCGCCAGCGTCGGAGATGGAGGTGGCGAGAAGCGCCGAGAGGACAAGGAGGGAGAGCCCCTTACCTGAACGGGCAGCCATGGGCGCACAGATCTGAAGGTTGGCGCCAACGTGACGATCGGCGGTCTATCCAATCGGAGGAGTCGGAATCGACGGCGACGGCGATGGCGACGGCGACGGCGGTGGAGAAGAGGAAGAGTTGGTCACGGTGCTAACGAAGGTGGGTAGGAAGAAAATGGGCGGGGCCCACGGACACATAGGGAAGATTGTTAGTTAATTAATTATGATTAGTACCTAAAACCAAATATTAGGCCTATAACAACGATTGTCAGTTAATTAATTACGATTTAAAAAAGGCAGATGCCTCGTAAAAAAGGATTAATAAGAAAGTTCAATTTTGTTGGATTCAAATTTTATTTATTTATTGTTTAATCATAAATTGAATTTATTTTCACAAGTTCTCCGGATTTAAATCGAATTAAAGTCCAACCTAAGTATTATATTTGGGCTTTCCTCTAATGTAATCTACATTTTATTATCTTCAAACTAGTATTTTTAATTTATATATATATATATATATATATACCTACTCTTTATTCATTTCTATTATATTTATCGAATTATACATGTCTAAAATTCTTTTTTTGGGTCTTGATCTTTTTAAGTTTTAGGCCACAGTAGTAGACTTCATTTGTCTGTTAGTCTACAAGCAATTCTGATTGTTGAAAACTAACAAATTTTAATCCTAGAAAGTGTTTTTTTAACGCAATGAACCCAGAAGCTGTATGACATATAAAACAGGTATAAAGTCATCTTCCCTCAACAATAGCTAGGTGCCCATTGTGCAAAAAACACTAATCCCCGCTTTATGAAAAGAAATACACTAATCCTTGCAATAGGTTGAACTAAAGGATTTTTTATTTGTGTATACAAAAATAACCAAGTACTCTATATAATTAAAGTTATAACTTTTAATTATAAATTAGATATTTAGATCATTAACCACTGGAATTAATTATTTATGACATCCCTCGATTAACCGTAAACTTATCACTTGCACCCAATTCTTATATCTCTATGAAATTATCTATACAAAATTATACTTTAAGTTTTGCCCTTAACAGTTACCCAAGACATATGAGTATATCTATATATTATATATGAATCACCTAAAATAAATGAACAAAGACTATTTTATTCCATAACAAATTTAATCTTTCTATCTCTAGACAAGATCAAATCTCTAGACAAGATCAAATCTCTAGGTCTAATAATAGGTGATCAGGCTAATAAAATCTTTCTATCTCTAGACAAGATCAAATCTTTAGACAAGATCAAATCTCTAGGTCTAATCAATAGGTGATCAGGCTAATAATAGCATTAAGAATATAATAAAATAGATGGTCCAACATCACAAATAAATATATAAAAATTAATAATCTTTATTAAACCATGCAATAAGTGTCATTGAAAATCCTAGAAAAGAACTTACTCCATAAAATATGTGATTAAACTCAAGAAATTGTATGTAATGTGAAAGACATCATTCAATTACAAAGAAACTAAATCAAAATAAAGAAAAACCCTTTTAAAGAAAGTGTCTTCTTCGTGTGATCCAACTTCTTCGTCTTCTTCTCTTGTCTTTCAAGCTGTCGCTTAGCCGTCTAATGTTGTTCTTTTTAGTTAAAGCCCTAATTAAGTTTATATAAAAGATCCACACAAATATTTTAAGTGGGTCCACTAAGATCTCCAGAAATATTAGAAAAATCAAAATTTCTGTCACTAACGCTCAAGAAATCAAAATCCGGACACTCGAGTACTCTGCTCTCGATTACAAAATTTCCTTAACCCAAATGTCAGGGCTCGAGCGCTCTGAATCCCAGTGCTTGAGCATTTTGCTCGTGGTTACAACTTCCTAGTTACGCGTTTTGGCCCGATTTCACCCCTAATTCATTTTGGATCGTCTTCTAACTCTTATACCCTGTTAAAACAATATTAATTAGCACTTTTTACACCAAAATCACAATAATTTCTTGCATTATTAAGAATATCTAACAAACTTTTAAACTAATAAAATTGAAATATAAATGACTCAAAGCATGACAAAAATTAACATGAAATGCAAAGAATAATAATTCTTTTATAGAATTATCACACCCCCTAACTTAAATATTTGCTAGTCCCGAGCAAAACTTAAACTAGGCTCCACCCATTTTCTCCACTCCACATAGCCCATCCAACAAATCAATTTATAACTTCTCATTAATGCACGAATATTATTCCTTAAAATCAAATAATAACATTCCAAAATTTACAAGATATCCAATTGTAAAATAAAGATGCAAACGTTATTCCCAATACAAAAAGAAAATAAAACTCTCAAACTTATCTCTCAAATGAGTTTAGATCAGCTTATATCATCATCCAATAAATCAAATTCTCCATAAGTTCAAGTGTAAATTTTCTCTCCACTAATATAAGTACCTTGTCAATCGAGCTCAATAAGACTTTTTAGGTTGTAATGGGGTTAGGCTAAAGGCTAAAAATTGATATCAAAATAAACAACAATAAACCCTAGCTCAAAACTCTTTCCAAGCTTGGAACAAATTAATTTAAATCCTTATCAACAATAATTTCATCCACTCATTCACATTCTGCTTCCAAGAACACATAATTTATAGAATAACCACGAAAAACTTTTTTTCAACTCCTTTTTCATTTGTTTTAATAAAATTTCAACACTTCAAAAAATTTTCATTTTTTTCAACTCCATACTCCAAAATATCATTCTCATTTAGTAATCAATTCATTATAACCTTGAAAAAAGCCAATAACTGAGGTTTTAGGTTAGGACCTGGTTAACAAACTCACCTACATCACTTCTATCATGACAAGTTACCTATGATTTTGCCTCAAGAAAATCTTTACTAGAATTCTAGATCACTTTCTTCAATTTTATTAACAATAGCATAAACATCATGTATGTAAAACCCACGATTCGAGTCAGGGTTTTATATTCAGAACCGGTCGGGTCGACCGTTATTTTTCGAGTTGAGTCAGTTTCAGGACACGTGTGCCAAGCCGACGCCGGTCGCGTGTATGAGCTATGAGGGTCATGCGTACCCAAATATATGATGATAACGTCATGAATACAGCAGAACAGAATGAGTTATCAGATATATGAGAGTATGCCAGTCATTTTTTTTATTTTTATATATAGGGGATCGTAGAATTAGTATTAGGCCGTTTACCGCGTTAGGACGCGTTCGGGCAGTTTGGGTGGGTTGATAGTTCTAGAGCATGTCATTATAATTTTTTTGGTGTTGTTTGATTTTACAGGATTTTTCCCGATTTTTATGAAATTTTTTAGGATTTAATACGAGTTAGTTATGATACTTGACTCGAGCCGGAGACGAGTCAAGTATTATTTACGAGTTTGCCACCCATTTTCACCCCGACTTTTCTTCCCCCGCGCCCAAACCCTCGCCGCGCCGCCCCTGTTCGCGCGCCACCGCCGCCACGGCCGGCGCCGCCTGGCCGCCGATCGACGCCGCCCAGCCCGGCCACGGCGTCGCCCTGCCGCCCCGACCAGGTCCGGCCCCCATCGGACCGCCGCGACGCGAGGAAACCACGCCGCGACGCCGCGGCCGCGTTGCGGTCACGTTGCCGATTCCGCCGCCGGCGACCGTCGCCGCCGTGATCGAGTGGTCACCTCGACGTCTTCGACCAACCCACGACTGTCCCCGACCGGAACGGAGGCCAGCGCCGCCCATCCCGGCCGGATCGAGTCACCCACCGCCGCCACCACTGTTTTGACCATTTTCCGGCGAGCCGCCAACTCCGTCGACCATGTTGAGGCCATAGATGAGTCGGGCTCGCCGAGCCGGTTCCGAGGGTACCCAACACGACCCCTTTCCGACTAGTAGACGCCGCCGGCGATTGTCGCCGGAAAACCACCGGAAGCCGCCGGAAAACCGCCAGTAGCGGCCGGAAAACCGCCGAAAAATCGGAATTTCTGGAATTCGCTGGAATTCACCGGATCTTCCGCGGAGCTCACCTAGTTGGACTCGATCGAACGTCGGACGCCGAGGAGCGCCGAATTCGAGCTCCGAGACGCGCGACGGAACCCTAGTCGTCGCCGATTGCCGACGACGTGAGGTATAATTACCTCCGATTGATTTATTTAAAAATTGATGATAATTGTTAGCATAGCATGCTAGGGTTGATTAATTATCATGATGAATATCAGAGTATGAATGAAGTTACATGATGTGATTGATAGTGCATGGAGGATAAGTAGTCTAGTGAGATAAGTAAATATGAGCATGTTAATCGAGTATGACGTAACTTAGAAAAACGGTATAAAATTGGTATGAATAGGATGACGTAGAATTATTTTTACATTATGATTACTTGATTGTTGATGGATGTTATTCGTATTGTGTGATGTTTGTTGAGTTTGATGCATCATTTAGTTAGCGGGCGTTAGTATCTAGTTTTGATGTGTAGGTACGAAGTAGGAGCTCGCCGCCTAGGCGCGATGACACGCTTGGAGCTTCCACCAGGTCCGTTTAGGACTCGTCTTGTTTTACGCTCTTCCATTGTATGTTTATTTTATTATTGCAGGGCGGGTTAAGTGGCGTTTTATCGGATCCCACTTAACTCGGGCCATTTAATCGAATATTTCCGGATTAATAACCCCTCGAGGATGAGATCCCTCGAGGATGATTTCGAAAACAAGATCCACCACAAGTTGCCTTCGGGCCTATTATATGAATCCCTTCCCAGGCCTATATATATAGTTTTATCGAGTTTTCAGTGAGACGAGAGATGGAGAAACCGACTGCACGTACCATGCAGAGGATGCCGTGACAGTCAAAGCGGGCTCTGGATTAGTGCCAGCGGACTGTTCCATTCCCGAGGGATCCTGACAACTCCGCGTTTGAGTTCCTCACACCCGGAGAACGTGGAGGTTTACGGGTACTGTTTAGTACAGCGCATGTCCGGACTTGTGGTTCAAAGGGTACTAAAGGCGACTGCCTGAGAGTACTCGGCCTTCGTGCTCAAGGCCAGGAGAAATATGGAGGTAAGGAGAGGGCTTAGGATAAAGTTTCACGAGAAGTACTGAAAAAGAAGTGCTGAGAGTAGCACAGTACCAGCAGCAGTAAGTTCGGGATGCTACCGGGTCTGCAGCCCAGTGGCTCCTCAGTAGTGCCCTTCAGAGTGTTCTTGAGGAAGTATATGTTTGCTTTCAGATGAGAGTTTGCTCTCATAGCCAGTTTGTTATAGTTATTTTATTTTCCGGACCAGTAACGCTTGTTACTGACGTTTTTCTTATATATATGTAGGTGATAAGCACGAGATGGATGCGCCAGCTTGGACGGAGGAGCAATGAGGTCTTGTGCACACACACATGTTAGATTTCTGAATGTTTAATATTGCATTATTATGTTATTATATTGTGAATGACATGATTAAATGTTTGATGCATGACAATGACATGAAATGAAATGGTCAGAGTAGCGCAGCAAAAGTGGGGTTAGGACCCAAAGTTCAGAGAATGATGAATATAATAGATTAGAAGTATGTGTGAATGCTATCGTTGCTATACGTATATATGTGATATATTTGTATATATATTATTTTGACAGGGTGGACCCTAATTGCATTTTTAGGGGAGACCCGGTCTGTTTTGATTTCAGAATTTGATCGTAACTGTAGTGGTGTGTATTTTGAATTGCTTGTCATTCATGTAGTACCATGTTAGGATTTTGTATATTTATTCATTCATGATGGATCGTATCTTCATCTTAAGACGCCGAGATTGGATCCACATGAGTTAGGTTCGGGTTAGCCGACCTAACCGGGGCCTGTAACATGCCGGTTTGGTTCACGAGCGTGAACCGGATTTGGGGTGTTACAACATTGGTATCAGAGCCACTCTCGGCCGATTAAGATGTATGATACTTTTATAGGTGATGTGTGTGCAAAGACTGCTCCGAGTCCAGCTGGCAGGTATGTTTTTGTATATTTTCTTTACATGCAGATTTTCTTCACAAATTGTTTGGATAATAGTGTATTCAGGACTGGATCGAAATTATGTGGAACTGACCTTAGTTGAGTTGACAGGTCATTTCTATGGGATGATAGTAGACAGTTGGTACGTTAGATGTGAGCAAGATATGTGTAGTGCTAGTAGGGGTAGAATGGGTATGAGTTCCCATCTTATACCAGATTTGGATGTTAGTAGCCGTCAGTAGGAATCTGACAGGCTTGTCATGATGGGCTTAGAGACCCACTAGTTCTGTCCATCGCACAAGAGATTTGGATGAATTGGATGTTGACCAGGTGTCCGTCCTTTGTATGTCACCACATTAGTCCTATTTCCAGGGAACGTGGTGTGCATAATGGGAAGGAGCGTGAAGTGGGTAGATAACTTGAGAGGGACAACTTTTAGAAAATAGTAGTGAATGAGGATGAGTAGTGAGACGTAAGCTTGGACATAACAAGGAAAAGACTAGGACCATCAGTGCCTACGAGATCAGACATTGGACGAGATTCTACCAAAGATAAGGCACCAGATCAGTGATTGCCGTTTGTGGGCTAGTCGGCAGTGATAGAAGCAGCCACTCTAAATTTCAGGAGATCAGAGTGGGGTTCAGCATAGGTTGACCATCATATGTGTCAGCATCATGATCCAAACCCCTCTGGATCAGACACGCATGATTGGACAACCTGAACCGAGTTAATAGCAGCCAGGATATGGCAGAGATAGTAGTAGATTTACGATGCATATGAGTAGGATTAGACATTTCTGCATCTAGGTAGTGCACAACCGCCGACCGAGTGCACAACCACCGACCGAGTGCACAACCACCGACCGAGTGCACAACCACCGACCGAGTGCACAACCACCGACCGAGGTGCACAACCGCCGACCGAGTTGCACAACCACCGCCCAAGGCGCACCACCACCGTCCGAGATTCACTACCACTGACCGCAGACGCACTACCGCCGTCCGTGTATTGCTCATCCACCGACCGAGTAGATTAGTTAAGGTTTAGTAGGACTAGAGTTGAGGAACAAGGAACAGTTACAGTGAAGTCAGCAGAATAGAAAAGAGTTAAGGAAAACGGAGGTTATTTGGATGAGATGGCATAGGATCCCACTTCTCAGTTCTCTTGCAATCATTGTCTTGACCTAACACCATTGGGTCAGATGAATATTGTAAGATGTCCCCATCAGACACTGTTAGTTACAGTCTCATAGGGATGCATATGGACAGAGTCAGGGAACATGACAGAGTGACCTCCAGATGAGACGGTCACAATGATCAGATTGTGTAGACTGCATGATCCATGGGTCACAACCAGCATATATAGATCAGATGGTTACTAGATGATCATACGCGTAGTTTAACCCATTTAGCGATTGGCCAGCCAGCGATAGGACTTCCCTGTTAAAACAAAGTACTTGGAAGGGATAAAACACAAACCAAAATAAAATTGGAAACTTGAGAATTAAAAACTAAATAACCTATCTTACGAAAAGTAAACCAAAAACATGGGTTGCCTCCCATGAAGCGCTAAATTTATAGTTGTTAGCCCGACTATTCCAACGTACCTATTATGGGGAAAAAGTAATGGAGGTTTGGTTTATGGGAACATTACCTCCATGATAAGGGTTAAGTCTCTACCCATTAACTTTAAAATTTGTACCTAAACCTTCCTTATAAATTTCCACAGCTCCATGAGGAAATACTTGTCGGATGATGAAAGGGCCAGACCATTGTGATTTTAATTTTCCTGAAAATAATTTCACCTGTGAGTTAAATAATAATACCTGCTGTTCGGGTTGAAAAGTACGACAGGAAATATTCTGATCGTGCCACTTCTTTGTCTTTTCCTTATAAAGTTTGGCACTTTTGTATGCTTCCATTCAGAACTCATCTAGCTCATTTAATTGAAGAAGTCGGTTTTCCTCACAAGCTTTCATATCAAAATTTAACTTTTTAATAGCCCAGTATGCATTGTGTTCGAGCTCCACTGGAAGATGGCAAGCTTTGCCAAAAATCAACCGATAAAGAGACATTCCAAGTGGTGTTTTATAAGCCATCTTATACGGCCATAAAACATCATCCAGACGCGTAGACCAATCCTTCTGGGAGGGACAAACAATCTTTTCCAAAATTCTTTTAATTTTTCTATTAGAAATTTCAGCTTGTCCACTTGTCTGGGGATGATGAGTTGTGGTTACTTTATGCTTGATTCCATATTTCTGTAACAAAATATCAAATTGATGGTTACAAAAATGTGTACCCTCATACTAATAGCTCTAGGAGTGCCAAAACGAGTAAAAATATACTTTTTCAAGAATTTCAACACCACATTAGCATTATTTGTTGGGAAAGTAGCTGCTTCCACCCATTTTGATACATAATCAACTGCTACCAGGATATATAGATTCTAATGAGATGGTATGAATGGTCCCATAAAATCAATTCCCCAGACATCAAAAAGTTCCACTTCTAAAATGTTAGTAAGTGGCATTTCTTGACGACGTGAGATATTCCTCACTCTTTGACAACGATCACACTGCAAAACAAAAAGATGTGAGTCTTTAAATAAAGTAGGCCAATAAAATCTAGATTGAAGAATTTTCATCGTGGTCCGCGCTCCACCAAAATGACCACCATAATTGGAGGAGTGACAATGATGGAGAATGCTATCTATCTCTTCGTCCGGCACACACCTCCGAATAACTTGGTCACTACAGCGTTTGAACAAGAAAGGTTCATCCCATAAATAAACACGCACATCATGGAGGAACAGCTTCTTTTGGTGATATGTCAAATCGGGAGGAAGTACTTGACAAGCAAGAAAATTCACATAATCAGCAAACTAAGGAATGAGAGAATGTGATACCTTTAAAAGTTGTTCATCCGGAAAATTGTCATTAATCCGGAGTGAAGGGTCATCTAAACTTCCTTTCTCGAGTCGAGAAAGATGATCAACTACTTTATTTTCGAACCCTTTTCGGTCTTTGATTACCAAATCAAACTCTTGTAGTAAGAGCACCCATCGAATTAACCTTGGTTTGACATCTTTTTTCTCAAATAAATATTTAAGAGCTGCATGATCTGTATAAACAATTACATTAGTACAAATGAGATAAGACCAAAATTTCTCAAAGGCGTATACAATAGCTAACAATTCTTTTTCAGTGGTAGTGTAATTCAATTGAGCTTCGTTGAGTGATCTTGCTTGCATAATAAATTGTGTGAAAAAGTTTATCTTTTCGTTGCCCCAAAACAGCACCAACTACATAATCACTAGCATCACACATTAGCTCAAATGGTAAATTCCAATCAGGACAAGCAAGTATTGGAGAAGAAATTAATCGGGCTTTTAAGACTTCAAAAGCTTCTAAACACTTAGCATTTATATCAAAAGTAACATCTTTTTCTAACAAATTAGAGAGTGGCTTAGCAATTTTAGAAAAATCTTTAATAAAACGACGATACAAACCTGCATGCCCGAGAAAACTTCTAACTCCTTTAACTGATGTTGGGATGGGCAGTTTTTCAATTGTTTCAATCTTTGCTCTATCCACTTCCAAGCCATTACTGGATACTCTGTGACCCAAAACAATTCCCTCTTGTACCATGAAATGACACTTCTCCCAATTGAGAACCAAATTGGTGTCTTCACATCGGTGGAGAACCCGATCAAGAACCTACAAACAATTATCATAAGTATCACCAAAAATAGAGAAATCATCCATAAATACCTCCATTCCATGTTCCACCATGTTTGAAAAAATCGCCATCATGCATCGCTGAAAAGTGGCTGGAGCATTGCAAAGACCAAATGGCATCCTGAGAAATGCAAATGTACCATACAGACATGTGAAAGTTGCTTTCTCTTGGTCCTTCAGAAGAATTGCAATTTGATTGTATCCCAAATATCCATCAAGGAAATAGTAAAACTATCTACTTGCTAGCCTATCCAACATTTGGTCAATGAATGGTAATGAAAAATGATATTTTCTAGTAGCTTTATTGAGTTTTCGGTAATCCATGCATACTCTCCATCCTGTCACTGTCCTTGTTGAAATTAATTCATTTTTCTCATTTGCTACCACAGTCATACTTCCCTTCTTAGGTACACACTGCACAGGACTCACCAAAAAACTGTCAGAAATAGGAAAAATTAAACCTGCATCAAGCCACTTGATAATTTCTTTCTTGACAACATCCTTCATGATTGAATTTAGTCGCCGCTGATGTTCCACTAAAGGTTTATATCCATCTTCAAGAATGAATTTATGCATACAAAAGGAAGGACTAATACCATGAATGTCAGCAATAGTCCAACCTATAGCCAGCTTATGCTCCCTCAATATTCTCAATAGCTTGTCTTCCTACATACTAGTTAAAATCGATGAAATAATAACCAGTAAAATGTTAAAAGGGCCTAGAAATGCATACATCAAATGAGATGGAAGTTGTTTCAACTCCCAGGTAGGTGGGACTTCAATGGAAGGCTTGATCCTCATCGATATTAAAGATTGCAACTCCAAAGATTCAAATTTATCTTGACCTCGAGTGAATGTTGGAAAAGAATTTAGCAAGTGTAAATACTCCTCTCTCCTCATCACCAGAATCATCAACATCAGAAACTAATGTGGCTGCTAAAGGGTCAATAAGATACATTTCCTCGAACATAGCTAATGAAGGAGAATGGATTGCATCAATATAAAAATAATCATCAGATGGTTTCAGATATTGCATAGCCTTAAAAACATTAAAGATCACTTCTTCATTATCTACTATCAATATCAATTCACCAGTAGCTACATCAATCAATGTCCTCTTATTGGCAAGAAAAGGTCTGGCAACTATAATTGGTATATTTGACTCTTCCTCCATATCCACAATCACAAAATCGGTTGGGAATATAAATTTATCGACCTTCACAAGTACATTTTCAATCTCCCCTTTTGGAAAAATGTAAGAGCAGTCAACCAATTGCAGATTAATCGTGCTACCTTTTAACTCCCCCAAACCCAACATTTTGTATATAGAAAGAGGTATCAAATTAATCCTTGAACCTAAGTCACATAATGCTTGACAACAAAACTCAGGACCTATTGCACAAAGAATAGTAAACTGCCTTGGGTCTTTGAGATTTGGTGGAAGTTTCCTTTGTAGTACAACACTACACTCTTCATTCAGGGTAATTGTTTCAAAATCCTCCAACTTTTTCTTCTTGGATAATATTTGCTTCATGAATTTAGCATAGCTCGGCATCTTCTCTAGCGCTTTAGCAAATGGGATATTTATAGAAAGATTTTTAAATACCTCCAAGAATTGCTGAAATTTGTTGTCTTGTTTACTTTTCTGTAGTCTCTGAGGACATGCCTGTTATATTGATCAACTGAACCCTTAAGTGGTAGGACTTCTACCACTTCATCCTTGTTTTCTTCATTTCGTTCAACCGCCTCTAGGTTATCCATGGGAATTGGTGTCTTTTGATTGCGAGGATTTTCTAATTCCTTACCACTTCTTAATGTAATGGCTTTACATTCTTTACCTTCTTTCCTAGGATTTTGAGTATCACTAGGGAGTCCACCTTATGGTCTATTACTCAATGCACTAGCAATCTAACCTATTTGAGTTTCTAAATTCCTCAAAGAAGCCTGCTGACTTTGCATAAATTGCATGAATATTTCCTCCATAGTTGGTTTCTTTTCCGAAGGTTGTATTCTATTCTGCTGAAAACTTGGAAGAGCTTGTTGTCGTGGACTTGACGTTGAGGCTTGGTTGCCTCCCAATGCAAAGTTCAGATGATTCCTCCATCATAGATTGTAAATATTGGAATAAGGATTGTTTTGCTGTCTTGTATAACTTCCAACAAAATATACTGATTCAAGATTGTTGACACAATGCTCAGTAGGATGTCCTTCACCACACCAGTCACACTTAGTTGCAATCATGTTCACTGAATTCGCATTAGAATTCATCCCTAAAGCTTGCATTTGTTTTGACAGAGCAGCCACATGCACAAACAAAGTGGTCAATGTGTCCACTTCGAGAATACCTCCACTTTTCTTCCTCATTGCTCTATCCTACCCCATCTGATAATGGTTAGATGTCATCTTTTTCAATAATTCATTAGCTTCTCGATATGATTTGCTCATGAGGGATCCAGTGGCAGCAGCATCTACAATGGATTTAATTTGTCTATGGAGTCCATTGTAAAATATTTAAATTTGAACCCACGGGGGAATTCCATGATATGGACACTTCCTTAGTAAATCATTGAACCTCTCCCATGAATCTTAAAGTGATTTGTTATCTAGCTGCACAAATGAAGTAATATTGTTACAAAAATTGACAATTTTAGACGACAGAAAGTATTTAAGCAAAAACATTCTCGCTAATTCATCCCAAGTGGTGATAGAATTAGGCGCCTATGAATTTAACCATAATCTTGCATTTTCAGCTTCCTCAGACACTTGATTCATTTCAAATGAATCACAAATAGCAATAAAATTGAGTAGGTGAGTATAAGGATCTTCATGTGCCAGTCTTGCAAATTACCGCACGGTTGGCTGCATTTGGAACATCATTGGTTTCAACTCAAAGCTATTTGCTTCAATCGGTGGCCTGAGAATGCTTGAATGTAATCCGTCTAAAACAGAAAGAGCAAACTCTTCCAGAGCTTTTGTGTAATCATCATTGGCTACCTATGGAAGATTATTATTCCTTTCCCTACCTCCATTTCTCTCCAAACTCTAGCTTCTTGACGTAAACGCCGATAAGTTCTCCGATCTCTAGGTTATATGGCTTAGCTCCAGAGTACCTTCTCCTTGCATGCACTACGCACTACCTAATTAAATAAAGAAAGAAAAAAATAAAACTTAAGAAGAGATGAGAACAATATAGCAAACAATCAAGCTAATTTTTTATAACATCAAATTCTAGTTTAATTCCCAGTAACGACACCAAAAATTTAATGTGGAAATTATAATGCAAGTGTACATGCCTAATTAAGTAATAAAAGTGATACGAAAGTATTGTCCCACGAGGAATTATTACTAGAAATTTTTAGTTACCAAAACTAATTTAATTAATTATACTTAAATGAAAGCAAATTCAAAGGTGATTTAATTATGAATTAAAACTAAACTAATCTAAAATGCAATATTTAAATCAAATATTAACTGCAAGAAAACAAACCTAAGATTTTTAATTTCACCTAGTACTTTATATGATTAAAGTTATAACTTCTATTTATGAATTTGAAATTTGGATCATTAACAACGGGAATTAATTATTTATGGCATCTCTCAATTCATCATAAACTTATCACTCACACCCAACTCGTATATCTTTATAAAATTGATGTATACAAAATGATACTTTAAACTTTGCCCTTAACAGTTACCCAAGACATATGAGTATATCTCTATCTCATATCTGAATCACCTAAAATAGATGAATAAAGGCTATCTTATTTAATGACAAATTTAATCTTTCTATTTCTAGACAAGATCAAATCTCTAGGTCTAACAATAGGTGATGAGGCTAATAATAGCATTAAGAATAGAATAAAATAGCTGGTATAACATCACAATCAAATAGATAAAAATTAATAATCTTTATTAAGCCATGCACTAGGTGTCATTGAAAATCATAGCAAAGAATTTACTCCATAGAATATACGATTAAACTCAAGAAATTCGTATTTGATGTGAAAGACATCATTCAATTATAAAGAAACTAAATCAAAATAAAGAAAAACCCTTTTAAAGAAAGCGTCTTCTTCGTCTAATCTAACTTCTTCGTCCTCCTTGTCTTGTCTTTCATGTCGTCGCTTAGCCGTTTAATGTTGTTCTCTTTAGTTAAAACTCTAATTAAGTTTATAAATGATCCACACAAATATTTCAAGTGGGGTCCACTAGAATCTCTAGAAATATTAGAAAAATCAGGTTTTCTGCCACTAGCGCTCGAGCACTTTAAATCTAGGAGCTTGTAGCGCTCTACTCTTGGTTACAAAATTTCCTTAACCAACATGCCAGCGCTCGAGCGCTCTTGCTCGTGGTTACAGCTTCCTGGTTATGCATTTTTGCCCGATTTCGCCCCGAATTTATTCTAGATCGTCTTCTAACTCTTATACCCTAATAGAACAATATTAATTAGTATTTTTTACCTAAAATCACAATAATTTCTCGCATTATTAAGAATATCTAATAAACATTTAAACTAATAAAATTAAAATATAAACAACTTGAAATATGACAAAAATTAACATGAAATGCGAAAGAATAATAACTCTTTTACAGAGTTATCAATAGTCAGTACATAAGGTTCTCATTCATGCAAAATTCCATTTATACATCTTAATCCAAGTGTAAGAGAGTAACAAGATGAAGAAATTTTATAACAAGCCTTCAGATCCTGGAAAAACCAGATTGAAGTGTTCAACTAATCTGATTGTAAGAGTTGGTAATTCGAGAATTCTGTCAGCATTTAACCCCAAAAAAATTCAGTGAACTTTTTACAACACCATTCACCATAACCAAAAAGAAATGGATGATCAAGAGTGAAGAAGTTTAATGGTTGCACCAGAATGTGCTCCAGCAGAACCAAGAACTCATGCAAACGAAACAAGAATTCATCCTTAAAACCTGATAGAGCAATCTCTGTTTGATGGTCAAGATGAATGGATAATGTCTCTAATTTGATCGACTTCTCCATTAGAAGTTTAACCAGCTCAATATTATGCTTGCATGCCTTCCATTTTGCTGTGAGAGAACATTTTCTGCGTATTTTGACTGGGAAAACCAATCCATGAATCTCAATTTCCTCGACTTGTTGCATTTTAGGGAAGATGTTCTTCAAATATTTCCATACACGAGACCCTGAGAATTCCTCAACATCATCCTGCATGGCATTTTATGAAGATCATTTAGATACCATACGTGGCAATTTATGAAAGTAGCCATAAAAAAGTACCTTCAAAATACACTTTTATCTTTTAATCCAAGGAGACCTTGCTAGAATGAATACAACAGAACCTAATTTTTTGCAACTGGGGAATGGTATTTCCAATACTAAAGTAGTGCACTTTATTGGCAGCTCGGGCACTGGCATATACACAACCTGGACAATAAATAAAATGTAAGAGCAGCCATATTAAGTTGGTATATACAGAACAAAACAGAATACATTTTACCCCATCCTAAGATCCCCATCTCTTCTACAGTATCACATTCATCATTCAAAAGTGAAAAGCAGGAGCAAAAATATTGTTCTTTTTTCTACTGTCTAACATAAAACTTGTCACAAGTTCAATGTCATATAATTTAGATGCAGACATAGCAATTTGTTAATAATTATGACAAACTTATTAAAAGAACAATATTGGCCGAGATGTATGTTTTTCAGATGACGGAGATCCTGCAGCATCTTCCAAAGAGCTTTGGCTTTATCATAAGGAAGTGGGCAACAACTGTGAAACTCACACTTAACCAGAATCTGAAGTGATTCATGCAAAAAGTCACCTCTTAATTACAAAAATTTCAGACCAGCAGTCTTGAATCTGAGTCTACAGAAACGCATAGTCAAGACCAATGATCTAAGGTTTGTATGGCAGATATGTATCATCTGTTATACTATAACATTCTTTCACAGAAATGCTCTCAAGGGATGGACACTTTGAGATCAACTCCTCAACTTCTACTCCTCCAATACAAATTCTCTCAAGAGCAAGAGTCCTCAGCAATGGACCTGAAATTTCCATGGGAGTTTGGAACAAGGACAGTAAATGTATGATATCTGGACAATTATTGTCACCGAAATCCTCTAAACAGACGTCCACTATTGTGTACGTACTTCCACAAGCTTCTCCATCTCCTCGAGAGGACACTCGTCTTGACGGCCTCTACTGTTGGCAAGAGATAGAGAACGTCGGTCAGCACGCCATCAGGCAAATTGCTCAGCAAGTCGTCATTGGCATTATATTATGATGCCATCAATTTGTACATTGATATCCTCTTCATCTCTGCATGAAAAAAATACGGTTGGACGAATGTGATCTGAATACATATAATTAAAAAGTTCATGTCAAGGAAGAGATGAAAGTCTCCCAGAACTTTAAAATGCATCACCTCCTTATTTTTTGAAACCCTGATTGGGGAGGAATTCAATTGCAAGGGACAAAAGAAACCCCAAAACAGCAAAAGCTGGGTTCCTGAACTGGGCATGAATCACAAACCTTGTCACTACACAATTTTTCAAATCAGATCGCTGGAAATTTAATAATCCCCACTAACATCTACCCCGCTTAATTCAACAAAAAATTTCACAAACATCATATATTAACTAATGTACTTTGTCACAATATTTCCAAACCACATAATCCATAACGAATTGAAACTTCAGTTGTCACCAACTAAAGATAATAGACAAAACCCAAATTAAATTTCAAATCCATTTTGGTGCCCAATTACAAAAATAAGTCTGTCGGTTGCCAATGGAGATTACACTCAAATGGCCACAATATAATGAGGAAAAACCCATAATTAATTTGGATGTGATTGTGGTATGAATAAAGTAGGTACAATGGAAATTGTGCAATGGTGGTTACGTTATACAGTGAGTGAAAGGTAAAATAATAATAGGCATGATTTAAATTTGTATAAAAAGGGGGATGATGGACAGATCGGGTGATGATTTGAACAATCTTTGAATTTGATTCTGTTCTTTGCGAGTAAGCAACTGTTTGTTCTTCTTCTTCTTCTTCTATTTTCCATCTCAAACCCTCATCCATCACATAATCTTCTGTTAACTCTGTTTTGATCCATCCATGGCTCTATCAAAGCAGTACAACAAGCAGGGCAAAGGTAAGGATTTTGGTCCAATTGAGTCAGACCCTACTAGATTGAAAATTTGTGAAAGAATAAAAACCCAAGTAAATAAACAAGATAGAACCCAAAATCTATAACATTTTTATTAATGCGGCGGAAAATTGTCAACGGCAGCGAAAACCGTTAGCACAATCGGAGAAACAGAAGTGATGATTAAATTGATCCTTCTAGAAATTATAAGGAAATTAAAAGGAAGTTATAATTAATTTTTTATGAAATAACTAATTGATTAATTAAGTTTATTAAGTTTATCATTGAAAACATCGTTAGTCATTTAGATGGTATTCTAGTCTATAACAGGAGCTCAGGTCATCTATATTTAAACTCAACTCATTTATTCCGAGTTCACATCAAAATTATAAAGATTTAAGTTGAGTCGACTCAAAATCATGTCAATGATAGCATATAGGTTAAATTTCATTTATTTATTTATTATATTTTCAACATAATTTAAGATAAATATAAAAATTTAAGAGCCTAATTATGCATCAAATAGTTCATTTATGCACAAATCATTATACTATTATAAAAAACATCGTCATGATATGAATTTATTTCCTATGGGGGCAGCTACTGTGCGCTGCCCCCTTTTGGCAGCGTTTTAGCGCTGCCAAATATCGGCCGTTGGATCTGATCCAACGGCCGATAATTATTTCCCCTACACAGAAGAGGAGGGGGTCCTCTTCTTTCCAGGCACCCGTCGGCCGCGGCCCTCCGCCGCCCCCTCCGCCACCGTCCCTCCGCCGCCCCCTCGGCCTCCAGCCCTCCGCCTCCTGCCCTCCCGCCCGACCGCCGGCCGCCGCCCATTGCGGCCAGCAGCCGCGGCCAGGCCCGCCCCCAACCGCCGCCCCCTGCCACCCCCACCCTCCCCGGCCTTCCCGCCCCGCCCACCGCCCCACCCGCCCCTGCCGCCGCGGACCCCCACCGCCCGCCCTTTTCGACCCCGCCTGCCGGCGCCCCCCCAACTCCCGGCCGCCCCCTTCCAACCGAGTCGCGCCCCCGGCAGCCGCAGCGGCCCCTCCTTACCACAGCGCCCGCCTCCTCCCCCCCCCGCCCGCCGTTTTGCTGCGCCGGCGACGGCATTGGCCGGCGGGGCCGCTGGCTGGTAGCGCACGGCCGGCGGCGAGGTCGCCGGCAGGCGGGTGGCGCGGCAACGGAAACAGAGGAGAAGAAAAGGGCAGGGGTAGTTTCGTAATAAAAATTTAACTCGCTCCCGACTTGATTCAATAATTAGAAATATATCACGAAAAATATTAAAAATATAATAAAATACGATAAAATAAAATAATCGAGTTATAGTAGATTATTTTATTTTATGGTATTTTACTTTATTTTTTTCGTAATATTGACAGTCAATATTATGAAATACTTTTCAAAAAATATGAAACAAAAAACTGACTCGGTCTTGACTCGAGTCAAGTAAATAATTATTAGACTCAGTATCAACTAGAGTCAAATCAATAAAAAATTAACTCGGTCTCCACTTGACTCTGATCCGGGAAGTCTCAAGGTGCCAAAATAAAATTATTTTATTCTTTTAAAATTTATATTGCAATAAAAACTTGACTCGATCCGGGATCAAATCAAGTTTTTATTATGAAATAAATTTTTAAAAAATAAAATAATTTTGTAATTAAAGTTTTACTCAGTCCCGACTCGAGTTAATATTATGAAATACATTTTTTAAAGAAATAAAATAATTTCGTAATATTGACTCGAGTCAGGATCAGTCCCGCCCTCAAGTTTTTATTTTTTTAAAAATTATTTTGTAATAAAAATTTATTCGGTAATAAAGTTATTTTATAATAAAAAACTTGACTCGATCCCGCACATGATCGAGTCAGATTTTAATACAAAATTATTTTATATGTTTTAAATTTATTTCATATTATTGACTCGATCCCAACTCGAGTCAAGTTTTTATTACAAAATTATTTTTGAAAAAAATTATTCAATAATATTAATTTGACTCCAGTCAAGATCGAGTCAATTTTTTTTCTGAAATTATTTTATTTTTTAATTTATTTCATAATATTTACTTGACTCGAGTTAGGATAGAGTCAATTTCTTTTAACGAAATTATTTTATTTTTTAAAATTTATTTCGTAATAAAAACATGATTTGATCCCGACTCGAGTAAAGTTTTTATTACGAAAATTTTTTATTTTTTAAAAATTTATTTCATTATAAAAACTTGACTCGTGTCGAGATCGAGTCAAATTTTTATCATAAAATTATTTTATTTTTAAAAAAGTTATTTCATAATATTGACTTAATTTATGCCCGAGTTAAGTTTTTATTACGGAATTATTTTATTTTTTAAAATTTATTTCGTAATAAAAACATAGAGTCGTGACCGAATAAAATTTTTATTACGATATTACCCCCCCCCTCCCCTGTTTCGGAACGGGCAGGGTGCTTGAAGGGGGAGGGGGTGGTTCCCCCTCCCCGCGTTGCTCCTCCCGCTCACGGCCGGCCGTGCCCGGCCGCCCCGCCCAGTCGACGCCACACGTTCCTAGCTGGCCCATCCTGCCCCGAGGCGGCGAGATCGTTGGCCAGCGGACGGCCGGCGGCAAGGTCGCCAGCGGGGGGTGGTGCGCCAAAACAAAGGGAAAAAATAGGGAGGGTATTTTGGTAATAAAAACTTTCCTCAATCGGACTTTTATTAATATTACAAAATAAATTTTAAAAAATAAAATAAATTCATAATAAAAACTTAACTCGGTCCCGACTTAATATTACAAAATAAATTAAAATAAATAAAATAATTTTATAATAAAAATTTTATTCGATCCCGACTTGAGGTAAAATAATTTATTACGGAATTATTTTATTTTTAAAAATTTATTTTGTAATAAAAATTTATTCTGTAATAAATTTATTTTGTAATAAAAGCTTGACTCGGTCCCATACATGATCGAATCAGGTTTTTATTACGAAATTATTTTATATTTTTTAAATTTATTTCATAATATTAACTCAAGTCAGATCAAATTAAGTTTTATTATGAAATTATTTTATTTTTTTTAAAATTTATTTTGTAATAAATTTATTTTGTAAAAAAAACTTGATACGAGTCGAGACCGAGTCAAGTTTTTTTTATTACGGAATTATTTTTATTTTTAATCAAAACATGACTCGGTCCCCTGGCCTGCCGCCGCGCCCACCCCCACCCCTAAGCACCCTGCCTGTTCCGAAAGGGGAGGGGTATGTAATATCAGAGTCAAGTGGAGACCGAGTTAATTTTTGATTGATTTGACTCTAGTTGATACTGAGTCTAATAATTATTTACTTGACTCGAGTCAAGACCGAGTCAGTTTTTTGTTTCATATTTTTGAAAAGTATTTCATAATATTGACTGTCAATATTACGAAAAAAATAAAGTAAAATACCATAAAATAAAATAATCTACTATAACTCGATTATTTTATTTTATCGTATTTTATTATATTTTTAATATTTTTCGTGATATATTTCTAATTATTGAATCAAGTCAGGAGCGAGTTAAGATTTTTATTACGAAGGCTACCCCTGCCCTTTTCGTCTCCTCTGTTCCCGTTGCCGCGCCACCCGCCTGCCGGCGACCTCGCCGCCGGCCGTGCGCCTACCAGCCGAGCGGCCCCGCCGACAATGCCGTCGCCGGCGCGGCAAAAACGGCGGCCGCGGCGGGGGGGGAGAGGCGGGCGCTGTGGTGAGGAGGGGCCGACTGCAGCCTGCCGGGGGCGCGACTCGGTTGGAAGGGGGCGAGCCGGGAGGTTGGGGGGGGCGCCGGCAGGCGGGGTCCTGAAAAGGGCGGGCGGTGGGGGTCCGCGGCGGCAGGGGCGGGTGGGGCGGTGGGCGGGGGCGGGAAGGCCGGGGAGGGTGGGGGTGGCAGGGGGCGGCGGTTGGGGGCGGGTGTAAAACCCACGATTCGAGTCAGGGTTTTATATTCAGAACCGGTCGGGTCGACCGTTATTTTTCGAGTTGAGTCAGTTTCAGGACACGTGTACCGAGCCGACGCCGGTCGCGTGTATGAGCCATGAGGGTCATGTGTACCCAAGTATATGATGATAACGTCATGAACACAGCAGAAAAGAATGAGTTATCAGATATATGAGAGTATGCCAGTCATTTTTTTTTATTATGATATATAATGGATCGTAGAATTAGTTTTAGGCCGTTTACCGCGTTAGGACGCGTTCGGGCATTTTGGGTGGGTTGATAGTCTTAGAGCATATCATTATGATG